>JAPFFP010049371.1:0-31653 GCA_026153255.1 Solanum medicagineum
CATAAACGCTCAAGAATCATCAAGTTATGATTTGCTTTCAAGATTCATCCTTAAGGTAAATTATTCTTCATAGATTTCAATCTACCCAAATCGAATCTCTTCAACTATTCATGAATCGCTAATACAATCTTAAATCATAACTTATGGTTTCAAGAAACGAATTCAAGAATTCTAAGCACGAATTTTCTTGATTTTTCTTTCAAGAATCAGGGTTCTTCTTCAAGAACTCTAAAGATTCCAAGTCAAGAATTCAAGAATCTTCTTCAATTCCTCCAAGAACTAATCTCTAAGGTATGTAAGGCCATCGAAAAGTTAATCTACTATGATTTTAGTATCCTTAACTACTAGTTTCTACCCAAGATCATAATTATGAGTTGAGATCAAAGTTTTCTCCATTACTAGTGATTTCATCAAAATACCGTTCATGCATATTTTCTTGAAAAGGATCATGACTCTTGTTTATTTTATTATTGAATTAAGATATTGAGACATGATTTACAACTATGGTTGAAATTATGAGAACCCTATATCAATTTCACGAAAAGTTATAAAGTTTACAGTTTGAGTTAAGTCTGAGAAGTATTTAAAGTCTTGTAAATGGAAGATAGCTGAGTAATACATTTATGTTTTTGAGATACATGTAATGATAATATTTTCAGTCAAAGAAAAGAGTCAAGTTGAGCAAAGTTTAAGAAAAGCTAAAGTTGGGGTAAGTCCCAAAAGATTAAAAAGACATTTTGAGAAGTCTTACTCTTGAAGTTATGAGCATTATAAAAGTTATTTTGGGAGTAATATTGAGTACTAATATGAGTGAGAGTAATAATAACTTGAACTCATAAACTAGGTAGCTAGCGTAGGATAAGATTGTAGCAGAAGACAATTCCTGACTTGCCACTGAGATGGCCCAGTTTTGGGATTGAATCACTCCCCTAGTTTTCGTTCCTTACCCCGGCAAAGTATGGAATGGCTCTGGCAGCGTGGGCAAGATGCTGTATCATCACTAACCTCATTGTGGTGGTTCTCGATTAGAGAAGCTCCCCAAGAAGTAAAGTTTATTATTATACACACTAAGATTTATCATATCTTTATTCAAGTACTTCTATCTATTATGTTGCATAATAAATTGAGTTGAGCTACTTGCAGAGCTATGTATTTGAGTATTGTATTTTTATATATTTATTTGTTCTCATGAATGCATTAAAGTAAGTATTTATTTTGTATTAAGTTGCACCATGAAAGTTAATAAATTCCAAAATCCATTTCGACGTCAAACGAGTTTAAAAATGTATCTTTTACCTGTATGACATACTTTTGTCTATCAAGTTATCTCAAGGTTTAGTTTTAAAGTGACTATTTTATCCTTACTACTTTTTGGCAATCTTACATGTCGTACATTCCACGTACTGCTGCCTTTGGCGCTGCATCGTTTTTTGGTGCAAATTTTGGTATTCATTAGCAGATGTTCAGTGAGATCCATCAGCAGTTGGTAAGGCCTTTTTGCATCCAGAGGAACTCGGGAGCCTTTATTTCCTTGTATTTATTTTAGTTGAGGTACTCATGAGCCTACTCCGGTGCCTTGTTTAGGGTCAATACTTTAGAGGCTTCAAGGACTAGAAAGATATTGTTCAAGTTATTTCTTTGAAATTGTTTGAAAGATTTTGAGTTAAGTTATATATATATTACTATTGTATCTTCAAGTTCATGGATTTTGATCCTATTCTAGTTCATTAAGGCATTAAAGTCTTGCGCGGAGCCAGGCTAAGTGGTTCGCTTGGGACTAGAAATGATTTTTGAGTGCCAGCCATATCTAGGGTATAGGCTCAGAGCGTGACAAACTTGGTATCAAAGCATAGAGTTTAAGTGTCCTAAGAAGTCTATGAATCCGTGTCTAGTAGAGTCTTGTTTATGGGTTTGTTGTGCACCACATTTCATAAGCAGGAGGCTATAGGACATTAGGAAAAGTTTCTCTTTTTTCATACTCTGATTCGTGCGATAGAGTTAAACTCTATGGAAAGATCTTTTCTAATTCGTGCATTATGTGTTTACACGATTACGATCATACTTTCAAGAAGAGCTGATGAAGGAAAGATCGAGATAGTGAGAGTGATAGCTGATTGAGGATTATAGTTAAAGTTATGTATCCACTAGATATGTAATAAGGTGATGAGTCGATTCCCATAAAGTTTGATGAAAGAGTCGTAAGTATCCCATGATATTCATGATGAGGTATATGGGAAGAGTTATTGTTAGAATATGGTAGAGCGTGCTTAAACTAGAAGAAAGTTTATGTTGATGTGTTGTAGTATTCATACTATTGAGGGTGAAGTACAGATGTAGAATAGGGAAAAAAGTGCTTTCAACGTGATAGATCTAAATTAGGCTTATGATTTTTAAGTGAGAGTTCATGAGATTCATTGAGTTACGAGCTTAGTCAGATAAGGAGATATGATTGAATAGGTGAGTGTTATTGAGTTAGGAGGAAGTGATGTGTTGGTTGAATACTTGCTATGAGATTTTAGTGGGCTTATGCTCCATAAAGTTTTACCTAGTAGTTTTAAGTTAATATTGAAGAGGTGTTTGATAGATGCACATGTTAGTGTTAGACCCTAAGCTTAAATTTTGAGGAGTAGTGTTAAGGAGGAGATAACATTGTGAGAGTGGTAGTCTTAGTTGGAAATTTGTTCTAAGAGGTTTTCCATAGTGTATGTTTGAGATAAAGATGTTGATTTGTGAGAAAGTGATGCTATGGGTAAGGTACAAGTGCCCCTTAGGTAAGACGAGTGAGACAAGGATAACTCAATAGATAAGAAGAGGTTGGAGATATGTATCCATGATTGTGTAAAGATGTGCGAAGCTCTAGGTTATAACTACTATAAGAATCAAGAGAGTATATTTGAGTTGTCAATATGGAGTAGGCTGATGCAGGTAATCTTTATCTTCACGAGTAGGAAGGAGCTAAGGGTGATATTGTTGAAAAGAGTCTGTGTGGCTAGTTACATGTATGCAACTATAGCATAACAGAAGAGTTCAAGATATTCTGGTGGGTAGTGATTACTTGACTCAGTGGAGGTACATGCTTACAACCTAGTAGAGGAAATTGATTTCCAAATTTAGATAGAGGACTTTGAGACCTAAGGGGGAGATGACAAAGTGATAAACCAGAGTAGATCTTGAGTCTTCAATAATGATGGGCTGATCAAGATGAGATATCAACTTTTTTCCATCTCATACGATCTTTACCCTTCAGTGGAGGTGATACTCTATTCCCTTCTGGTGTATGACTATCATACCTATGGCTTAGTCTCATTCACATCATGTTAATTCCCATTCATACTGAGTTTCGAGGATGAGAAGCGATGAATTCATTCATTAATCTTGATCTTACCCCGTGAATCCAAGAGTTACTAGTTCTATGTTGAATAAGATTTGACCTGAGTTTTACACTATGTATAGTTCTGTGAAAGAGTGAATTTTGATGGACGAGGGAGATTGTACTTCATTATAAATGTCTTCAGATAAGATGTTTTCGATTGAATCGTGCTAATGATCTATGTTCCAAGCCCTTGAGTAATCCAGCTTTCCAGTCTTGATAAAAGTATTGATGATAGTAGCTGAGTTTTGAGGGATAGGAGAGAATGAGTGCTCCTGAATTGTAAAATGGAGTTGAGTTCCTATTTTCGAGTTGATGTTCCTTTTGAGCCTCTGTGTACTTGAGTATGCGAGTCCTTGATAGTATTTGTGCCTAATAAGGATGTTGGATATAAAGTTTAAGCTCTAGACATTGTGTCGAAGTCTATTCATGAGAGTGAGTATTTGAGCAACTGAGTATTTGAGTTCTTGATGATATTAGTGCTTATTTTACATAGGAAGGTAGTAGTTTGAGGTCTCGCCAAAGAGGGAGATGATGAGTTCCTCTAGGTTCAAATAGTGATGCTGATAGAGTTGACTGAGGATGAGGGTATATCCTTATTATGATATTAGTGTTAAACTTGTGTGATGAAGGGATAGAGATAGAAAGGAGAGAGATAAAACCATATGATGAGCAGTAAATAGGTAAGAATATGTTGGTGTGACTATAAGTAAGAAGTTATTGAATGGTGGACGTAGAAGTTCTAATTAGGCTAGAAAATTCTAAGGTATAGTTGAAGTGGTTAGGGTGATAGGCTTGAATTCGTGGTTGTTGTCACGCGAGTATCAATGATAGACTAGTGAAGACTTCATAATGAGGGTTCGAGAAAAAGTAGTGAAGTAGTAAAAAGGACTAGTGATCTTTTAAGGAAAGCCCTGTGGAAGTTTAGAGTTGAGTATTGAGGATTAGCTTTGTATGAATATGCTCATCTCGTGTGAAATGGCCCCAAAAAATGCCCAAAACGTGCCTCGAAAGTACCCAAAATCTTGTTTTCCATATATCTAAAAATCTGTTTGGAATTTCGAAAATCTGACTTCATATTCTTGTTCAAGAGGTCCCAATTAGGTTGACAAGAGTCTAACCTCGATTTTAAAGAAAAAGAATCGAATTATGAAATTTTGCTTAGTACGATTTCTAGAGAGCATCAGCGGCCTCTCCGCGACGCGGAGAGGTGTAATTTCTGCACTGTCTTTTCCTAGTTCGCCTAGATTTTTCTAAATGTTGGACCTAAGTTTTCCCAAACATATTTTCACCTACACTTAGTCTTATTTCACCCTCATATCACCCAAAAACATTCCCCAATATTTACCCAAACACTTAGACTCATTTCTAACCCTAAATTCAAGTCCCAAACTCAAGGCCAATCTCAAGGATTTCTTCAAGGATCTCTCCCAAGCTTCAAATCTCCATCAAATTCTTCTTCAAGATCTTCACAAAAGCTAAGGTATGTGGTGTTGAAACATTGGATCCTTCCACCCATGGTGCCTAAACTCTCTTTTACTTAATATTGCATGATTTAAACTGATTTTACATGTGGGTCTATAATATTGAGAAATTTTCTGCACAGTGTTTTTAGTTTATGCAAGTATGGCAGTTTTAGCATGTTTTGAGCTTCAAATCTTGGATCTAATGTCGGATTTGATAAGGGGTTTTGATATGAATGTCTTGGGGGTGTTGCAAGGTGTTGATTAAAGCCTTTACCACTGATTTTCCTGCATGATTTTATCTATAAATTGCATGCTATTTTACCCCCATTACACGCCCCCAAGGTGTTTGATACAATATCCGGTTATGGTTGAAATTGAAGGTCCAAAGCATAAGATATGATATGAATGATGTTATGCTGATAAAATGAGCTTATGTATATGTTTATTCCTACATGAGATATTGCATTAGAGCCTATGGTGAATCCTATATAAAGTGTTGCATATACCGTGCCCGATCTGGGGGAAAAAAGCCCGGGTAACCATGCGAGGGTTTATACTTTGTCATCATGGATGTTTGGTGTGTGACCATCATCAGCCATGTGAGGGGTTTGTACCTCGTCATTATGGATAGCGGGGTGTGACTGCCATCAACCATGTGAGGGGTTTATACTTTGTCACCATGGATGGCGGGATGCGGCCACCATCAACCACCAAGGGGTTTATACCTTGTGTAGCTTGCTTGTCCTCATTCTCCACATGTGATATTCTATATGAGCAAGATATACTTAAGCATGATTTATTTATGCATTGATCATACATGCCATCTTGCTATAATATGCTTATTGTTTATCGTTTTGCATTTTGGAATATGATGTCTATCTCTTGTTGCATTGCATCTCACATACTTAGTATATTCAAACGTACTAACACATACTCTTGCCTACATGATATCACCATGTAGGGACCGATGCTCGAGTTGATCCTCCTCCTCCTCCTCCACGTGGCTAGGCGATGCTATTCCAAGCTTGTTGGTGAGTCCTCCATTTTGGGGACTTTGGTTTGTTTCTTTTTGTATCTATGCATTAGGATACTATCTTGTGTTATCTTTGAGTATGAGGGTGAGCCCGGTTGCTTTCTATGTTTTAGAGGTGTATATCGGACAAGGTGTGTACTATGTATGAGCTTGACTCTTGACTTTTGACTTTGATGTTTATGCAAGTTTTTCTCTTAGTCCTGTTTCCCTTACTTTTATTTGTATACGTCTTTGTATGCTTTCGCAACCTAGGATGTGTGACGATATGCTAAGAGACTTGTTTGGGGTCCCTTCGGGTTCCCCATTCGCCGTGTCATGTCTTGGCCCTAGGCTTGGGTCGTGACTTTGGGAATATCACCTTGAGGCTTAGAAGTAGGATTGAATGGAAGAGGAGGAGGTTGTTAGATGGAAATTTGAGTAAAAGTTATAAGCTTAAGTTGATGGAGGTGAGTTTTCTACTCTTGAGTCGATGTTCACCATGAGTTGGAGTATTTGAGTAATTAATTTCTTGATATGTATATTCCTGAGTCTAAATAGAGACTTAAGATTATGAGGAGTCGAGAGTTTGATTTATTGGGTGAGTATTGAGATGAGTCTTCAGTTTATTTGTGCCTTATTACCACATCTACTCATCATTTGAGGATGAATGATCCTAAGGGGGAGATAATGTGACACCTCGTGAAATTATCAAAATACCCCAAGAATGGAATCGTGTGCATAACACGTCTTTGCAAGCTCTAAAGGAAATTTCATGACTGGATTTACGATCAACATGAAAAATAGAGTGGGAAAATGGTCTCGACCCGATTTTAGAGCAAACGAGTCGGAAAATAATTTTTTGTAATTAAAGTCGGGATAATGTGAGTGCGCTTCCAGGGCATGACGCGCCTGTGGCACGGACCTACACTTGGGATTTTTCTTGAACTTCCTGGAAAGAACGTATTCTGAGAAATTTGCGAAATACACATGTCCACACCGCAGGCCCATCGCAGACATGGTATTTCGAGATCAAATTTTATTCTTTTAATTCAGGAAGGGCACTTTGGTCACCCCCCGATCCCTCCTAAGTCAATAAACCACTATAAGGAGATCTTTTACATCAAGCCAAGTCCAAAGAATTTCTAGCAACTAAGTTTTCGTATGAGTCGATAGAAGGGTCAACTTCAAATGATCATATCTGCTAAAGTATAATGAGTTAGGTGACCCATAATATATCAATTCGTGGATAATTGAATTAGCTTTCTAACCAATCCAATTTCTCCTTAATAGATTTCAAATTAGAAAGTTATGGCCATTTTAGTGAAGGAGTGCAGAGCTGTCTGAAGGCCCGGGCCTGGAGCGCGTCTCGAACCAAATGCGGACCCTCATTGGATAAGCAATGACATTTTTTCTTTTTACTTTGAGGATACTTTTATCCTAAAATATTTTGGGGTCTATTTAAGGTCCCAAAACACACAAAACGTCAGTTTCCATAATAAAAGACCCTCACCTTCACTCATAAATATAAACACTCAAGAATCATCAAGAAAGTCATCAAGTTATGATTTGCTTTCAAGATTCATCCTTAAGGTAAATTTATTCTTCATAGATTTCAATCTACCCAACCCGAATCTCTTAAACTATTCATGAATCCCTAATAGAATCTTCAATCATAACTTAGAGTTTCAAGAGACGAATTCAAGAATTCCAAGAAAGGATTTTCTTGATTTTTCTTTCAAGAATCAAGGTTCTTCATCAAGAACTCTAAAGATTCCAAGTCAAGAATTCAAGAATCTTCTTCAATTCTTCCAAGAACTAATCTCTAAGGTATGTAAGGCCATCAAAAATTTATTCTACTTTTAGTTTAGTATCCTTAACTACTAGTTTCTACCCAAGATCATAATTATGAGTTGAGATGAAAGTTTCCTCCATTACTAGTGATTTCATCAAAATACCATTCATGCATATTTTCTTGATAAGGATCATGACTCCTGTTTATTTTATTGTTGAATTAAGATATTGAGACATGATTTACAGCTATGGTTAAAATTATGAGAACTCTATATATATTTCATGAAAAGTTATAAAATTTACAGTTTGAGTTAAGTCTAAGAAGTACTTAAAGTTTTGTAAATGCAAGATAGCTGAGTAATGCATTTTTGTTTTTGAGATACATGTAATGATACTATTTTTAGTCAAAGAAAAGAGTCAAGTTGAGCAAAGTTTAAGAAAAGTAAAGTTGGGGTAAGTCCCAAAAGATTAAGAAGGCATTTTGAGAAGTCTTACTCTTGAAGTTATGATCATTATAAAAGTTATTTTGGGAGTAATATTGAGTACTAATATGAGTGAGAGTAAAAATAACTTGAACTCATAAACTAGGTAGCTAGCGTAGGATAGGATTGTACCAGAAGACAATTCCTGACTTTCCACTGAGCTGGCCCAGTTTTGGGGTAGATTCACTCCCTTAGTTTTCGTTCCTTACCTGGACAAAGTATGAGAAGGCTCTGGCAACGTGGGCAAGACGTTGTATCATTACTAAGCACATAATGGTGGTTCTCAGTTAGGGAAACTCCCCAAGAAGTAAAGTTTATTATCATACACGCCGAGATTTATCATATCTTTATTCAAGTATTTCTATCTATTATGTTACATAATAAATTGAGTTGAGCTATTTGTAGAGCTAACTATTTGAGTATTATTTTTTATATATTTATTTGTGCTCATGAATACATTAAAGTAAGTATTTCTTTTATATTAAGTTGCACCTTGAAACGAGTTTAAAAGATGCATTTTTTACCTGCATAACATACTTTTGCCTATTAAGCTATCTCAAAGTTTAGTTTAAAAGTGAGGATCCTATCCTTACTACGTTTTGGTCATCTTACATGTCGTACATTCTACGTACTGATGCCATTGGCGCTGCATCATTTTATGATGTAGATTTCAGTATTCATGTCATCAGATGTTCAGTGAGACAGTCCCCATCATCAGTTGGCAAGGCCACCTTGTATCCAAAGGAACTCAGGAGTCTTTATTTCGTTGATTCATTTTAGTTGAGGTACCTATGAGCCTACTTCAGTGACTTTTTTGGAGTCAGTACTTTAGAGGCTTCGCAGACTAGAAAGATATTGTTCAAGTTATTTCTTTGAAATTGTTTGAAAGGTTTTGAGCTAAGTTGTATATATTACTATTGTTTCTTCAAGTTCATGGAATTTGATCGCATTCTAGTCCATTAAGGCATTAAAGTCTTGCGCTGAGTAAGTTAGCCAGGACAAGTGGTTCGCTTGGGACTAGAAATGGTTTTCGAGTGCCAGCTACGTCTAGGGTATAGGCTCAGGGCCTGACAAACTTGGTATCAGAGCATAGAGTTTAGGTGTCCTAAGGAGTCTATAAATCCGTGTCTAGTAGAGTCTTGTTTAAGGGTTTGTTCTGCACCACATTTCATAAGCAGGAGGTTATAGGACATTAGGAAAAGTTTCTCTCTTTCATACTCTGATTCGTGCGATAGAGTTAAACTCTATGGAAAGATCTTCTCTAATTCGTGTGTTACACGTTTACATGATTGCAATCATACTTCCAAGAAGAGCTGATGAAGGAAAGATCGAGGTTGTGAGAGCGATAGCTGATTGATAATTGTAATTAAAGTTATGTATCCACTAGGTATGTAATGTGGTGCTGAGTCGATTTCCATAAAGTTTGATAAAAGAGTCGTAAGTATCCCATGATATTCATGATGAGGTATAGAGGAAGAGTTATTGCTAGAATATGATAGAGCATGCTTAAGCTAGAAGAAAGTTTATGTCGATGTGTTGTAGTATTCATACTATTGAGGGTGAAGTGCAATTGCCGAATAGGGAAAAAAGTGCTTTCAACGTGATAGGTCTAAATTAGGCTTATGATTTTTAAGTGAGAGTTGATGAGACTCATTGAGTTATGTGCTCAGTCAGATAAAGAGTCAGATAAAGAGATATGAATGAATAGGTGAGTGGTACTGAGTTAGGAGGAAGTGATGTGTTGATTAAATACTTGCTATGAGAATTTAGTAGGCATAATCTCCCAAAATGTTTACCTAGTGGCTGTAATTTAGCATTAAAGAGGTGTGCGATAGATGCATATGTTAGTGTTAGACCCTAAGCTTGAATTTTTAGGAGTAGTGTTAAGGAGGAGATAGCATCTTGAGAGTTGTAGTCTTAGTTGGAGATTTTCTCTAAGAGGCTTGCCATAGTGTATGTTTGATATAGATATGTTGATTTGTGAGAAAGTGATGCTATGGATAGGGTACAAGTGCCCCTTAGGTAAGACGTGTGAGATGAAGATAGCTCAATAGATAAGAAGAGGTTGGAGATATGTATCCAAGATTGTGTAAAGATGTAGGAAGCTCTAAGTTGTGACTGCTATAGTAATCTAAATAGTATATTTGAGTTCTTGATGTGGAGTACGCTGATGCAGGTAATATTTATCGTCATGAGTAGCAAAGTCTACTGGGGCTTATGGATGAATAATGATGAGTTTGTCATGATAGTCTAAGTCTTATACAAGTGAGTTTATGGGGCATAGAAGTTGGGAGTCTGCAGGCAAAAAAAGGAGGTTAGATTGTAAGAGTTGTGGGAAGTAGTTATATATGTCATAAGAACAGTAAATATAGAGAGATTTCCATATAAGTAGGAAGGAGCTAAGAGTGATATCATTGAAAAGAGTCTGCATGGCTAGTTATATATATGCAACTATAGCATAACATAAGAGTGTAAGATATTCTGGTGGGTAGTGATTCCTTTACTAAGTGGAATTACATGCTTACATCCTAGTAGAGAAAATTGATTCCCAAATTTAGATAGAGGACTTTGAGAGCTAAGGGGGAGATGACGAAGAGATAAACCAGAGTAGATCTTGAGTCTTCGATAGTGATGGGCTGATCAAGATGAGATATCAACTCTTTTCCATCGCATAAGATCTTTACCCTTCAGTGGAGGTGATACTCTATTCCCTTCTGGTGTATGATTGTCGTACCTATGGCTTAGTCCCATGCACATCATGTTAATTCACATTCTTGCTGAGTTTCGTGGATGAGAAGCGATGAATTCATTAATTAATCTTGATCTTACCCCGTAAATCCAAGAGTTTTCTAGTTCCATTCTGAATAAGATGTGACCTGAGTTTTACACTACATATAGTTCTGTGAAAGAGTAAATTTGGATGGACAAGGGAGATTGTACTTCATTATGAATGTCTTAAGATAAGATTGTTTTGATTGAATTGTGCTAATGTCTCTGCTCCAAGCCCTTGAGTAATCCAGCTTTCCAGTTTGATAAAAGTATTGATGATAGTAGCTGAGTTATGAGGGATAGGAGAGAATGAGTACTCCTGAATTGTAAAATGGAACTGAGTTCCTATCTTCGAGTTGATGTTCCTTTTGAGCCTCTGTGTACTTGAGTATGCAAGTCCTTGATAATATTCGTGCCTGATAAGGATGTCGGAGATAAAGTTTAAGCTCTAGACATTGTGTCCAAGTCTATTCATGAGAATGAGTATTCCAGCAACTGAGTATTTGAGTTCTTGATGATATTCATCCTTATTTTACATGGGAAGGTAGTAGTTTGAGGTTTCGACAAAGGGGGAGATGATGAGTTCCTCCGGGTCCAAATAGTAATGCTGATAATAGTAGACTAAGGATGAGGGTAGATGAGGAGGAGTGAGTATATCCTTATTCTGATATTGATGTTAAACTTGTGTCATGAAGGGATAAAGATAGAAAAGAGGAGAGAGATAAAACCTTATGATGAGCATTAAATAGGTAAGAGTATGTTGGTGTGACTATGAGTGAGAACTCATTGAATGGTGGAGGAAGAAGTTCTAAGTAGTCTTGAAAATTCTAAGGTATAGTCGAACTGGTTAGGGTGATAGGCTTGAATTCATGGTTGTTGTCACACGAGTTTCGATGATAGACCAGTGAAGACTTCATAATGAGGGTTCGAGAAAAAGTAGTGAAGTAATGAAGAAGACTAGTGAACTTTTGATGAAAGCCCCGTGGAAATTTAGAGTTGAGTTTTGAGGATTAACTTTGTAAATATGCTCATCTCATGAATAGCACCTTGAGGCTTAGAAGTACGCTTGAATTGAAGAGGAGGAGGTCGTTAGATGGAAATTTGAGTAAGAGCTATAAGCTTAAGTTGATGGAGTTGAGTTTTATACTCTTGAGTTGATGTTCACCCATGAGTTGGAGTGTTCGAGTAATTAAGTTCTTGATGTGTATATTCCTGAGTCTGAATAGAGACTATTAAGATCGATGAGGAGTCGAGAGTTTGATTTATTGAGCGAGTATTTAGATGAGTCTTCAGTTTATTCGTGCCTTATTACGACCTCTACTCATTATTCGAGGATGAATGATCAAAAGGGGGAGATAATGTGACACCCAGTGAAATTATCGAAATACCCCTAGAATGGAATCATACACATAACACGTCTTTGCAAGATCTAACGGAAAATTCGAGACCAGATTTGCGATTAGCACGAAAAATAGAGTGGGAAAATGGTCTCAACCCGATTTTAGAGCAACCGAGTCGGCAAATAATTTTTTATAATTAGATTCAGGATAATGTGAGTGTGCGCCTAGGGCACGACACACTTGTGGCGCGGACCTACACTTGGTATTTTTCTTAAACTTCCTGGAAAGAACGTATTTTGAGAAATTCATGCAATACGCATGTCCGCGTCACAGGCGCGTCGCGGATATGGTATTTCGTGATCTAATTTTATTTTTTAATTCGAGAAGGGCATTTTGGTCACCCCAACCCCTAATAAGTCAATAAACGAGTATAAGGGGATCTTTTACATCAGGCAAAGTCCAAAGAATTTCTAGCAATTAAGTTTTCGTATGAGTCAATAGAAGAGTCAACTTTAAATGAAAATATCTCCTAAAGTATAAGGTGTCAAGAGACTTATAATATATCAATTTGTAGATATTTGAATTAGCTTTCCAACCCATCTAATTTCGCCTTAATTAGAGTTCAGAGTAGAAAGTTATGACCATTTTATTGAAGGAGTGCAGAGCTATATGAGGTCCGCGCCCGGAGCGTGTCGTGAACTGAACGCGGACACCTCCTTGGATAAGCAATGACATTTTTTTTCTTTTTATTTTGAGGGTACTTTTATTGTAAAACCTTTTGGGGTCTATTTTAAGGTCCCAAAATGCATAAAACATCACTTTTGATAATCAAAAATCCTATCCTTCACTCATAAACATAAACACACAAGAATCATCAAGAAAGTCATCAAGTTATGATTTGCTTTCAAGATTCATCCTTAAGGTAAATTATTCTTCATAGATTTTAATCTACCCATCCCGATTCTCTTCAGCTATCATGAATCCCTAATAGAATCTTAAATCATATACTTTTGGCTATTAAGCTATCTCAAAGTTCAGTTTTAAAGTGAGTATCCTATCATTAATACTTTTTGGCCATCTTTCATACCATACATTCTACGTACTGTCGCCTTTTGCGCTGCATTGTTTTATGATGCAAATTTTGGTAATCATATTAGCAGATGTTCGGTGAGACAGTCCCCATCAACAGTTGGCGAGGCCTCTTTGCATCCAGAGGAACTCGGGAGCCTTTATTTCCTTGTATTTACCCATGAGCCTACTTCGGTGCCTTGCTTAGAGTCAGTACTTTAGAGGCTTCATAAACTAGAAACATATTGTTCAAGTTATTTCTTCGAAATTGTTTGAAAGATTTTGAGTTAAGTTGTATATATTACTATTTTATCTTTATGTTCATGGATTTTGAGCCCATTCTAGTTCATTAAGGCATTAAAGTCTTCTGCTGAGTAAGTTAGCCAGGCCAAGTGGTTCGCTTGGGACCAAAAATGGTTTTCGAGTGTCGGCGACATCTAGAGTATAGGCTTGGGCATGACATTCTGTTATTTTAATCTCTCCGCTAGTGCCAAGGAAGCGATCTTTGGGTTGAGGTCCAATTCATTTGGTAGGCTCATCATAGAAAGGAAATCTTCATTTAATCATCATCTACATTCTATATTAATAGAACTAGGTCGCGGGAAATCCTTCTCTATACAAGCTCTCGGATGAGATTTTTTAACAGAACTTTGATAGGCGAGAGGTGTAAGCACCGCGATATGTAAAACGATCTCATACTAAATGAAACAACTTTCACCTTCCATAACTAAAATGAAAGAAAGTCAACCTATTCCCGAAATTGCGGTCAGTCTCGCTACCTCTTTAGTTGCCGCCCCCCTCTACAAGTCCTTACTTTCTTGATCCACTAACTTCGTGCTGAAGAAAGAGTACAATAAACAATAAGGATAAGATGAATGCAAGAGATAGAAAGGCCTGCTGACCCTATCCTTTTTCCATACTCACAGTGAGTCCATTGTGCTTACGAACGAAAATCATGATGTCATGCCAGACCATGTGTTAGCTTGGGGTCACTTATACCATGTTATGACTAGGGTTGTCTTGAATGGTGATAATTTTGGTATTAGAGCATCAATTTCAAAATGTCTTAGGGTATTTGAAATCCATATTATGTAGAGTCTTATTCATGGGTGTGAAGCACGCCACACTTATGAATTAAGGATATGAAACATTCTAGAAAAGTCTTACTTCTTTTATGTTCATGTCATGCAAATAGAGTGTAAATCTATTTAGCCTCCTTCAAATCGTACTCTATGCATTATAGGACCTACTTCCCAGAAGAGCTTATGAAAGGAAAAAAGGAAATGGAAACCAAAATAAAGCACCACTAGCTCCAGAAGTCCCTTTGAATGAACAAGTTTGTCATGCTGAGTTTGAGACTGTTTTTCATATGCTAGCTCAAATAATGATTACTCATGTTAATAAGCAAGCTATTATCCCGGTTAACCTAAACAGAATATGGCAACGGCAAAGTCCTTACTTGGATAAGTCCTCTTGTGTTCCATCATTCTAAGGTGAAGGATGGCCCATAAGATTTCATTAATGACATTCACAAGGTCAAGCAGAATATACGTGTAACTCTATTCGTGTGTGTACAGTTAACCACTTACCAATTAAAAGGAATGTCCTAGACTTCACATGAGTAGTAGAAGAAAGATTGAGGTGTATATGCATGTCCAGTAGATTGAGATGAATTTACGACTGTGTTTCTGGACATATTCTTTCCACTAGAGTTAAGGGAAGCCATAATTTATGAATTTTAAATTTAAACAGGGTGAGATGACCATAAAGTAATATTTTCTTAAATTTGCTCAGCTCTCTAAGTATGCTCTATTATTTTGGATGATTCAAAGGCTTGTATAAGTAAGTTTATTTCAAGCGTTTCGGAGACCATGGTTAAAAAATGTAGAATCCATGTTGATCAAGTAGATGGACACCTCTAGGTTGATAACTGATGCTGAACATATTGATAAAAAAAGAGTCAAGGAGAGTGAAAAAGAGAGAGTAAGTAGGCCAGAACATACAGTTTTGACTTTTCCTAAAAGAAACTGAGTGGTGGCAATATCATTGTTTGTTAAGAAGTCCTCAGATCCATCCCTATTATCTACAAGTCTCCAAATATCCAAGTTTAGATTTGTTCAAAATCTGTATAATAATGTACATAGATAGTATAGGGATTTGATAGATAATATAGCTGATTGTTAGGGATTTGAATATGTAGTTACCATAGTTAGCTTATTTAGTTACCATAATTAGCTTGTCCTCTCCATGTATTTATATCATTGTTCTCTTTGAATAAGAGGCAAGTTATACTCTCCATGTCTTATCGATAACATGGTATCGAGCCATTACTTCCTTTTTGAGGTCAGTTTCTATCTTAGAGGTCAAGTTCTCCTTTTCTAGGTTGGTTGTTCACAATACAATCTCTTTCCAGTTAGTTCCTTTTTGGAAATTAACAGAGTTGCTGGATATTTTGAGCCTATCTCTACCAGTTTTTTTTTGATCACTGGAATTTAGATTCCACTGTGTCCTGGCTTTCTGACAACTTTAGTATTTTGAAATTCTCTGATTTCGGTTGCTGCTGGTTCAAATTCACTTTTTTGAAGCTTAGTTGGTTCTTTGTCCAGAACTTTTGGTTATTCATCTTTGAGTTTCTTGTTACTCTATGAACTACTAGGTATTCCATCCATTTGAACACTGTTTTGGGATATTTTGATTTTCTCTAGTTTGCTTTATTTGTGAGTTTAGGAATATGGTTTTGGTTTCGATTAAAGAATTTTCTAGAACCTCTCATTAGAAACCATTGAAGGAACCCATTACTGTTAATACTTGTACAAAGTCAGATGAGATATGCCTTATGACGTCTTCACATAAACGGGTGATTGATTCAGGTGCAACAAATCATATGACAGGTAATTCTAATATCTTTTCTAGCTTTTATTCATACAAAGCACGCTCTCCTGTTACTGTAGCAAATGGATAAACTTGTAGAATTAGTGGATCCAGAACTGTGAAACCAACATCCTCTATTACACTGTCATTTGTATTCAGTTTATCAAAGTTGGCCTTTAATTTGATCTCTGTTAGCAAAGTGACCAGAGGATCATAATTATTACATTTGTTCTTTCCCAATTATTGTTTGTTTCGTGATCTTAAGAAAGATCAGGTTATTGGTAAAGGACATGTATCTGATGATCTCTATATCCTTGATGAATGGGAGCCTCGATTTATTACCTACTCTAGTGTTGTTTCTCCATTTCCAAGACATTGCCAATTGGGAAATTCTTCTTTACATGTATTAAAGAAGTTATATCCTTAGTTTCAGAATATTTCTACATTGGAATGTGAATCATGTTGATTTACAAAACATCATCATAACTCATTAAGTCCAAGAATCAATAAGTGGGCTGATTCAGCTTTTGAATTAGTTCACTTTGATGTTTGGGGACCATATCTGATTGACTCCAAAACTGGACACAAGTATTTTGTCACTTTTGTAGACAATTTCTCTCGAATGACTTTGATTTATTTTATCAAGAGTTGTTCTGAAGTATTCACTCATTTTGTGCCTTCTATGCCAAAATTAAAACTCAGTTCAATGCTTCTGTGCATATTTTAAGAAGTGACAATGCTAAAGAATACATGTCAGAATTGTCTCAGTCATATATGAGATAACATGGTATTCATCATAAGTCATCGTGTATTGATACACCTTCTCAAAATGGAGTTGCTGAAAGGAAGAATAGACATCTACTTGAGACAACTCGAGCACTTTTGTTCCAAATGAAAGTTCCCAAACAGTTTTGGGTAGATGCAGTTTCTACAACTTGTTTTTTGAACAATTGCATATCATCTACTGCGCCTGTTTTAATGTGCCTTATAGTGTTCTTTTTCCAAACAAGCCACTATTTCCGATGGAACCTAAGCTATTTGGAAGCATTTGTTATGTTCGAGATGTTCGACCATCAGTTACCAAGTTGGATCCCAAGGCCTTGAAGTGTGTTTTCTTAGGATATTCTCACCTTCAGAAAGGATATCATTGTTACTCCACTGAACTTGGAAAATATTTGGTGCCAACTGATGCAGGCTTTGCAGTGGCTACACCATTTTCTATTCACCTCCCATTTCTACAAGTCAGGGGGAGGAAGATGAGCGGCTAGTGTACTAGGTTACTAGGGCCACACTAGAATCATTAGATGATGTTTCACATACACCGCCTAGTTCTTCAGTTGAGCACCAATCGACACTAGTTCCACCTACTCTAGTAAGATCATTGGTTGTTCAGGTTTATTCTAGGAGGTGAGACGCTAATGATACCTCTTCTGCACCAGTTCCTTCATCATCAGATCCTGTTCCAAGTGATCCTCCAAATGATCTTGACCTTCCTATTGCTACTTGCAAAGGTACACACACTTGCAAATCCATATACTCCATTGGTAAGTTTCTTTCCTATGATCAATTATCTCCTGCATCTAGATCTTTGATTGCATCCCTAGACTCTACTTCCATACCCAAAACTAAGGCTTTGAATCATTTTGGATGGCGTGAAGCAATGCTTGACGAAATACATGCCTTAGAGGAAAATCGCACTTGGGATTTGGTGGATTTACCTAGTAGAAAGAAAGCAGTAGGAAGCAAGTGGGTCTTCGCAGTCAAGTTAATCTAGATGGACTTGTGGCAAGACTTAAGGCTGGACTTGTGGGAAAAGGATATGGTCAGACTTATGGGGTGGATTATTCCGGTACCTTCTCTCTGGCTGCCTAACTCAATTCTGTCCGCTTGTTCATTTCTCTAGCTGCTTCTGAGAATCGGCCATTGCATCAGTTGGATATTAAAAATGCATTCCTTCATGGTGATCTCCACGAAGAGGTTTATATGGAGCAACCACCTAGTTTAGTTTCTTAGGGGGAGTATGAAAAGGTTTGTCGCTTGAAGAAGTCCCTGTATGCTTGAAATAGAGCCTTCGAGCTTGGTTTGGAAAATTCAGTGAGGTAGTTCAAGATTTTGGATTGAAGAAGGGCAAATGTGATCATTTAGTCTTCTATAGACAATCTGCATCTGGAACTATTCTCCTTGTTGTATATGTCAATGATATTGTTATTATAGGGAGTGATTTTGTAGGAATCTCTTCTCTCAAGTCTTTCTTACATACTAAGTTTCATACAAAGGACTTAGGACAACTGAAAGACTTCTTGGGGGTAGAAGTATCTAGAAGCAGGAAGGGTATTTTCGTATGTCAGAGAAAGTATATTCTTGACCTACTGGCAGATACTGGAAAGTTAGCAGCCAAACCCTGTAGTACTTCAATGGTTTCTAATGTATATCTTATTAAATATGATGGTGATCCTTTTGATGATCCGGAGAGATATAAAAGGTTGGTTGGGAAGTTAAACTACCTTACTGTGACTCGTCATGATATTGCTTTTGTGGTAAATGTTGTTAGCCAATTCATGTCTGCGCCTACGGTCAAACATTGGGAAGCTTTGGAACAGATCCTATATTATTTGAAAGGAGCTCTTATACTGGGCATATTATATAAAAATCACGGTGATACTCATGTGGAGTGTTTTGCAGATGCTGATTGGGCTGGATCCAAAATTGATAGAAGATCTACTACAAGTTATTATGTGTTTGTTGGAGGGAACCTAATATTATAGAGGAGTAAGAAGCAGGTTGTTGTATCACAATCCAGTGCAGAATCTGAGTATAGAGCTATGTCACAATCTACATGTGAGATTATGTGGATACATCATCTTTTATCTGAAATTGGGATGAAGCCTTATACCCTAGCAAAACTCTGGTGTGATAATCAAGCTGCTCTTCATATTGCCTCAAATCCGGTGTATCTTGAAAGAACCAAATATATTGAGGGTGATTGTCATTTTATTCGTGAAAAGATTCAAGAGAACTTGATTTTCACTGGCTATGTGAAGATAGGAGAATATCTAGCTGATTTATTTACAAAAGCATAGAATGGAACTCAAGTTGACTATCTTTATAACAAGCTAGGCATGATCAATATCTATTCTCCATCTCGAGGGGGAGTGTTACAAAATCTGTATAATAATGTGCATAGATAGTATAGGGATTCGATAGATAATATAGCTGATTGTTAGGGATTTGAATATTTAGTTACTATAGTTAGCTTATTTAGTTGCCATAGTTAGTTTGTCCTCTCCATGTATTTATGTCGTTGTTCTCTTTGAATAATAGACAAGTTATTCTCTACATGTCTTATCGATAACAAAATTGGAACATTGGGATAGGGTACTAAACTCTAAGTCCTATGGTAACGTTACAAGCAATCATACTCATCTAAATTTGCTGGAAATGTGGTAAGAACCATTCACAGAGAGTGTATGGCCGACAATGGTAGTTATTTTGGATGTGAAAATCCAGTTCACAGATTGAGGGAGCCTTAGTGGGCTCACAGAGATGTATGGATGTTCATCGGTAGACTTAGTTAATCAATTTAGCAACTCTAGTAAGTCGCCCAATTTAGTGGGGTGCTTCTTGCAGTATGGGTAGTGGTTAGCACCAAAATTGGTTCCATGCCTTATAGACTTATAAGAATCAGGAAGATTTCCATGATGTAGTTATTGGTATGTTATGTTTCTTTACAGTTGATTTTTGCATTATTAGATTCAAAAGCTACATTTCCTTCGCGACTCCTTATACTGTATTAAATTTCAATGTCACTCTGGGAATCTTATCAAAACTTTTATTAGTCTCTACCCCCATTGGTGACAGCTAATCAGTATATTAAAATTTCCAGTCTCCATCTTTTAGGAAATCACCATAGTTGATCTAGTAGAGTTACAGATGCTTGACTTTGTCATTCTTAGCATGGACTGGTTATACTCCTATCTTACCTTAGTCCACCACAGAACTAGAGTCGTTAAGTTCTATTCCCTAATAAACAATCATAGAATGGTTGTGTAGTACTACAGTGCTTATAGGTCAGTTTGTCTCTTACCTTAAGGATAAAAAATGATATCTAAGGGTTGCATTTATGATTTAGAAATGTTTAAGGATTCCAGGTTTGATGCCTCAACCCTTTAGTCGATTTTAGTTGTTAATGAATTTCTAGAAGTGTTTCCTGAAAGTCTTCCAAAATTCCCTCCGGAACGAGAAATTGACTTAAGAGTAGATCTTCTCCGGACACTTACCTGACTCAATTCTTCCTTACATAATGGCTTCAACTGAACTAAAGGAATTGAAGGAACAATTAAAAGACCTTTTAGATAAAGATTTCATCAAACCCAATATCTCTCCATAAGGTACTCTAATTGTCTTCAGGAATAAGAAAAATGGTTTTCTCAGAAAATGTGTTAATTACTACCAGGTGAACAAAGTCACAACAAGAATAAGTACCTCATTCTTAGGATGGCCAACTTGTTCGATTAGTTTTAGATAGCTAGTTTCTTTTCAAAGATAGCCCTTAGATCCCATTATCATTAGCTCAAGTCCAAGGAAAGTGAAATACCAAAGATAGCCTTCAAAACTTGATATGTTCACTATGAATTTGTTGTTATGTCTTCTGGGCTAACAATTGATGAATAGAGTGTTCAAATAATATTTTGACATATTTAACATTATCTTCATAGATGATGTCCTTATCTATTCCCAGAGCAAGGATGAGCATGCAAACTATTTGAGAATTATTTTATAGAATTTTAAGGACCGCTATTTATTTGCTAACTTAAATAAGTGTAAATCCTAATTGAATTTAGTAGCATTCCTCGTTCATATAGTCTCCAGTAAGGGCATTTAGGTTGATCCTCAAAAGACCAAAATGGTTAGGAACTTTCTAGACCCACTCTCATTCAGAGATTTGGAGTTTTCGGTTAAGCTGCGTACTATGGACGGTTTGTCAAAGAATTTTATTTTAGTGCTTCACCAATGTCTAGATTGACTTATAAATGGTTAAATTCCAATGGTTCAAAGCTTTTGAGTAGAGTTTTCAAGAGTTGATGTCTGGACTCACTTTAGTTCCAATTTTGACTCTACTAGAGGTTTTCATATAGGTTTGTAGTTTATTGTGATGCCTCTAGAATAGGCCTTGGCATACAATATGGTCAGGTTATAGATTATGCTTCTAGACAGTTCAAATATCATGAGAATAATTATTCAACTTATGATCTTGAGTTAGGATCAATAGTATTTCCGTTAAAGATTTGGAGGTACTATCTTTATAGTATTTATGTGGACGTGTTCCCAGACCATAAAAGTCTCTGGTACATTTTCAAATAGAAAGATTGGAATCTTTTGATAGGAGATGGCTTGAATCATTAAAAGATTATGACATGACTGTTCCATATCATTGGGTAACGCAAATATAGTGGTTGATGCCTCCAGCAGATTATTCTGAATAATATTGCTCAAATTAATCAATAAGGAGAATATTTACAAGCTTGCCCGTTTGGGAGTCTATCTTGCGGATAAATGGTGGAGATATCAATCAAAATGGTTTAGAATCATCTCTTATGATTGATATTAAAACAAAGTAGGATGATGATCCAATCTTATTTTAAATCAAGGAAGAAATCCTTAAGAAGACTATAAAGTCTTTCTCCAAAGGGGAAGATGTTGTGCTTCAGTACCAGAACTATTTGTGTGTTCCATGCTTTGATAGTTTAAGGCAACAAAGTCTATCAAAAGCTCATAGTTCTTAATACTCTATTCACCCAAGAGCCATGATCTATGAAAATCTATTGTACCATGATCTATGAAAAATCTATTACTTGAATGGCATGAAGAAGGATATTGTGAAGTTTGTGGATAACTGTTCGAACTACCAACTAGAGGCCAGAAGGTATGACAGAAGATATCAATCAAAGTGGTAGTATTTAAATATAGATTTTATCACAGATTTGCCTCATACATATTAACGTCATGATTCCATGTATGTGGTCGTAGACCGAATAACTAAGTCAACACATTTCTTGCTAATTAAAACATCTTATTCAGCTGAGGACCATGCTAGACTTTACGTCTAGGAGTTAGTGATATTGCACGTGGTTTCCATTAACTATTATGTTACATAGGTGTACTCAGTTAACATCTCCGTTTTCTGGAAATTATTTTGAAATTTCCTTGGTACTCAATTTAAGCATAACGCAACATTTACCAATAGAAAGATGGCCAAGTCAAATAGACTATTCAATTGTTAAAGATGTGTTAAATGCTTGCATGATTGACTTTAAAGTAAATTAAGTTGATCACTTGCCTCTTACTCAATTTACTTATGATAATAGTTATTACTCCAGAATTCAAATGACTTTATTTGAGGCATTTGTGGTAGGAATTGTACATCTCCATTCTCCTACGTGGTGATTTGAGGTTAGTGAAGTGCCTTTGATAAGGGCTGATTCAGTTTATCATGTTGATAATAACTTAGAGTAGATGGATGTCATAGGTAGATGTGAGAAAAGGAGAGCCCGAGTTTTCTATTGAGGATCGGTTGTATCTCAAAATTTCACCCGCGAAAGGGGTGATGAGGTTTGATAAAAACAAGAAGCTCAATCCCCTTTATGTTGGTCCTTATAGGATTTTGAGGTATTTTGGTGATGTGATCTATGAATTGGATTTACCTACTGAGTTAGCATCAGTACATAAAGTATTTTGTATGTCCTTAAAGAAGAAGTGCATTAGTGATTTGACTTCAATTGTACCTTTAGAAAGTGTTGATATACACGATGTTAGAAAAAATAATACACCCTGAATATTCTCGCTAAGTAGTAAAACAAAAAAGTCACGACCCCAAATATTACAATGGAGTAAATGTGATATAATAGTATTCATGACAACTTGATATTTTAAAAAACAAATCTTCTTTGAAAAACAACAAACACTCTTTTCTTTCACACACATTACTACAATTTTACTCCCATGCTATTTTTTCTCAAAAACTAAGAATAGCTTGTGGATGACTCTCTCTTCTTTCTATTGCTCTCTCTAATTTTGATGTATCTTACAAATGAGCATATGTGCTCTATTTATAGGAATAATTCTACATCAATTGATGCAACTAATGACATCAATGAAATACAAAAAATCAAACTTATACCTAACTTATTAGACTTTCCCTTACCTAATAATTTTGACAATTCAAATTGTAGGTGAACTAACTTACCTACTTTTGATATTGAAAAACTTTTAGGTAAGCTAAATTATACTACTTTGACATTGATAAAAACTTAGCAATTGATGACTTTTGTTTCCACAAATCTCTCCCTTAATTTTGATTTTTCTTCTTTATTCCAAGGCTTGATCTCAATCTCTTAAAATCTTCAAACTTGAGAGACTTTTTGAAGGTATCCGCAACTTGATCGTGAGATTTCAAATACTTGAGCTCTACCTCTTTCTTTGCAATGCATTCTCGGATAAAATGATATCTTGTGTCTATATGCTTTCTTCGAGCATGATATACTGGATTCTTGGCAAGTGCTTGTGAAGATTTGTTGTCAACACAAATCATTGTGGCCTCAATCTGTGGAAAATTGAGTTCCTTCAACAATCTCCTCAACCAAATAGCATGATACGTACATGATGCTGCTGCCACATATTCAACTTCACAAGTCGAGAGAGTAACAATGGACTATTTCTTTGAACTCCATGAAATAGCACAGTCACCCAAGAAAAATATAAAACCAGATATATACTTTTTCTATCATCAATATCTCCTGCATAATCACTATCAAAATATTCCACAAGGCTAAAATAATCAGAAGAACAATAAAATAGTCCAAGGTCAACCATGCCTTTTAAGTAACGAAGAATTCTTCTAGCGACCTTCAAGTGAGTAGAGGTAGGAGCTTCCATAAAGCCACTTACTACTTCAACTGCAAAGAGTATATCTAGTCTAGTACATATCAAGTACCTTAGACTTCCCACGAGACTTTTGAATAGAGTGGAATCCACCTTTTCTCCGTCGTCAAAATTTGACAATTTTGTTCCACTTTCCATTGGGGTGTTCACGGAGTTACAATCAAACATGTTGAACTTTTTCAAAATATTTTTTGTATAAATTTCTTGAGATATGAAGATACCTTCCTCCATTTGCTTCACTTCTAGACCCAAGTAATATGACATGAGCCTTATGTCCATCAGTTCGAACTCAAGGGACATAGCTTTCTTGAAAGCTTCAAACAAAACTGGATTATTACTTGTCAGAATTAAGATCATCAACATAAAGACAAATAAGAAGGATATCTCTATTAGGATGGACTTTAATGTAAAGATCATAGTCATGAAGGAAACGAGTAAATCTATTGTCTTGAAAGTACTTATCAATGCGACTATTCCACGCTCGTGAAGCTTGCTTCAATCCATATAAGGCTTTCTTCAACCTCAACACCTTATTGTCATATTTTTTACCACAAATCCTAATAGTTGTCCAACGTAGACTTCTGCTTCAATATATCCATTCAAGAATGTCGATTTGATATCTAATTGATGGATTTTCACTTCATTTGAGCTGCTAAAGAGATCAATAGATGAGTTGTCTCCATGCGAGCAATGGGTGCATAGACTTCGTCATAGTCAATGCCATGCTTTTTCTTATAGCCTTTTGCCACAAGTATTGCCTTGTATCTCTCCACCTCTCCATGAGCATTTTTCTTCACTTTTTATATCGATTTCCTCCAATTGCTCGATGATTCTCGAGAAGAGTTGTTAACTCCCAAGTGTTGTTCTTTTCTATTGATTGGATTTCTTCCTCCATGACATCTCTCCACCTTTTGTCTGCAACAGCTTCATCAAAATTCATTGATTCACTATCAGCAAAGAGATAACACAAAAAATCAAAATTAGTAACACTATTTATGTTATCATAGAGTTATTGGATGCTCTTCATCCTATGAGGCCTTTTGCTTGAACTCTCTTGAGTGGATGGAGATGCAACAATTGTTGGTGAAGGAGGTGGGGTTGTATCTTGTGTGGGTCTCATGATCTCCTATTCTTCTTCATCTCCAAAGTATGGAAGAAAATCATATGTTCTTTCTTCCCAAGCCTCCCAATTCCATGTTGCTGCTTGATCAAATTCAACATCACGACTCACCACCACCTTGTTATTGTTTGGATTGTATAGCTTGTAGCCTTTTGAACTCGAATCATAGCCAACAAACATATACTTGACACTTCGATCATCAAGTTTAGCTCTCCCATGATGTGGAACATAAGCATAGACTATACTTCCAAAGATTCTCAAGTGCTTTACACTTGACTTTCTTCCACTCCATGCTTCTTAAGGCATTTAGTCTCTCACATTTGTTGTTGGAGATCTATTTCTCAAATAAACTGCATAATAAATAGCCTCGGCCTAAAATTCTTTGGAATAATTTTAGCTTTCAACATACATCTAGCCATGTAGAATTGTTCTATTCTTTGTTTGTGCAACTCCATTTTTTTAGGGCGTGTAAGGCACCGTTAGAGGGCGACAAATTCCATGAGATTTACAAAATTCATTAAATTCTTTTAAAGTGAATTCGCCTCCTCTATCGTACCTTAGTGCTTTAATTTCACAACCACTTTCTTTTTCTACAAGTTCTTTAAAGCTTTTAAAAGCAACAAAAGTTTCTAATTTTTGGTTCAAAAAATATACCCAAGTCTTTCTACTGAAATCATTAATAAAGAGCAAGAAGTATTTACTTTTACCAAAAGAAGGTGGATCAATTGATCCACATACATCCGTGTGAACATGTTGAAGTGTCTTAGTTGTTCTTGATGTGGTCTCTTTCAGAAAACTCCTCCTTCCATGTTTTCCAAGAAGACAAGCTTCGCACAATTGATTGTGATGGTTAATTGACGGAATTTCATCAACCATGTTCTTGTCTCTCGGTGATTTGAGTGCTTCAAAATTCAAGTGTCCAAATTACATGTGCCAAAACCATGAGTCGTCTTGCACATTAGTTTTCAAACATTTTTCATCAATGATCATAAGATTCAACGTGAACAACCTATTCTTTGCCATATGTACTTTAACAATTAAGTTGTTACTTGAATCTCTAAGCTAAAGATGCATATTTTTCATATGAATATCATATCCTTTTTCAAGAAGTTAACCCAAATTCAAGATATTACTTTTCAATTTTGGCACATAGTAAACCTCATTAATCAATTTATGACCACCATCTTTTACAGGATATTAGAATCGTAGCTATCCCTTCAATTTGGATCTTTAAGGCATCTCCAAAAGACACATTACCTTTCACCGCCTTCTTTATCTCTACAAACATGTCTTTGTCTCCACACATATGATTTCTTGCTCCACTGTCAAGATACCATGAACTGCAATCATCTATATCTTCCTCTTTGAATGCCATTAACAATGTTGATTCATCCTCTTCTTTGTTGTCAATAATGTTAGCTTTCTCTTCAACAATACTATGACATTCCCAAGAATAATGTCCAAATTTATGACAGTTATAGCACTCAAGTTTAGATTTGTCATACCTCATTTCATTGGTACCTTGATAGGTGCCACGCCGTCTACCTCCTTGTTGTCCGCGACCATAACCTCTAAATGATTGGTGACTCTTATCTTCATTGTTATATTTGTTATTATAGCTTCTTCCTCTTCCACAGCCTCCACAACCACCACGACCTCACTATTGCCATTTCTTCTAGAACTTGTTTCACCTTCAAGATTTTTGAAGGACGCCTGATTCTTAAGAAGCTATTCTAGTGGTTCTTCTTTTCTCCTTTTCATTTTTTTCTTAATGGGCTTGTAAAGAGCCTTCCAATTGCTCTACATTCACAGAATCTAAATCTTTAGATTCCTCAATAGCACACACCACATAATCAAATTTAGGTGTTAAAGAGCGAAGTATTTTTCTACTACACGCACATTATCTACTTCCTCCTTGTACCTTCTTAGTTGATTCACAACTGCCATCATTCTTGAAAAATATCCAAAATAGATTCTGATTCTTTCATTTTTAAAACTTCAAAATCAGCCCTTAGAGTTTGAAGTTTTATTTTCTTTACTTTATCAGCTCCTTGGAGAGAATTTTGTAAAATCTCCCAACCTTCTTTTGAGGTGGTTGCACAGCTACCTTCTCAAACATGCCATCATCCAAACACTCATGGATGAGGGTGAGGGCTTATTGATCTTTGTTTATTGTCTTTAACAAGACCTTCTTTTCATTTTTGGACAAAGCTTCTTCATTGACGGGTTTTGTATACCCTTTCTCTACAATGTCCTAGATATCTTGAGAGACAAGAATGACTTTCATTTGTAGACACTATTTTTCATAATTTTCTCTTGTGAGATAGAGGTAATGGAAGGACAGTAGACTATTATTTGCCATGGTTGTGCTACCACGTTGTCAAAAAAATAATAATAACGCCCAGAATATTCTCGCTAAGTAGTGATTACAAAAGAGTCACGACACCAAATATTACAATGGAGTAAATGTGATATAATAGTATTGATGACAACTTGATATGTTAAAAAATAACTCTTCTTTGAATAACAACAAACACTCTTTTATTTCACATACCTTACTACAATTTTACTCCCACATTAATTTTTCTCACAAACTAAGAATAGCTTGTGGATGACTCTCTTTTCTTTCTATTGCTCTCTCTATTTTTGGTGTATATGACAAATGAGTATATGTTCTCTATTTATAGGAAAAATTCTACACCAATTGATGTCACTAATGATATCAATGAAATACAAAAAATCAAACTTATACCTAACTTATTAGACTTTTCCTTACCTAATAATTTTGACAATTCAAATTGTAGGTGAACTAACTTAACATACTTTTGACATTGGAAAACTACTAGGTAAGCTAAATTATATTACTTTGACATTGCTACAAACTTGTAGCAATTGATGACTTTTGTTTCCACACAGGATAGTTTTCTTATGAAGAGAACCTAATAAAAATTCTTGACAGACAGATTCATAAGTTAAGGAACAAGAAAGTTGCCTTGCTGAAAGTTCTTTGGAGGAATCCACTAGTTGATGGAGCTACTTGGGAAGAAGAAGCAGATACGATGGCCTAGTACCCCCTATCTCTTCTCTTCCAGTTTAGCTTCCTCTTGAGGTAATATCCCCTCTAGAGCATTCTATTCGTACTCACATTGTCATGACCCTAGCCTAGGGCCTAGACGTGACACGACGCATCGGGAACCCGAAGGGACCCCAAGCAAGCCTTTTAACATATCGTTACACATCCTTGATTTTGGAAGCAATAAAATAACAATAAAAGATAGAAATAGGGACAACCGGGGCTAAGAGACATCTTTCATATCAGAATCACCAAGAGTCAAAAGAGAGTAAAAGCTCTTGGCATTATACATAACATATCCAACAATACCTCTAACCATAAAACTTAGCGGGGGCCAAGACAAGCAATCGGGCTCACCCTCATAGTCAAAATATACAATAAAGAAAGAGAGTCGTACATAACATAAGAACATAAACATTGTCCCCGGAATGGAGGACTCACCAACTAGCTTGGGAGAGATTATACTAGACACGTGGAGGAGGATAATCTAGTGGGGCTCCGATTCCTATATGGTAACATCTCGTAGGCATAGAGTATGCATTAATACATTTAAATGTACTAAGTATCTAGGATGCAATGCAACAAGAGATAGGCATCATAATCGAAATGCAAATTGTAAGCAATAGATAACATAATAACAATATGACATGTATGATCAATGCTTAAGTAAATCATGCTTACATGGAAGATAATACATGTGTAAGAAGAGACCATCATTACAGAACCCGTAGGTTACCAAGGTACAAACCCCTTTAGTTGGTTGGTGGATCGTCGCACCCTCCTACCCATGGTGATTGAGAAACTAACCCCTCAACCCGGTTACCAAGGTACGAACCCCTTGATTGGTTGGTGGATAGTCACACCCTACCACCCCTGGTAATTGAGGTACTAACCTCTCAACCCGATTACCAAGGCACAACCCCTTGATTAGTATCAACATACTAACCCCTCGACATGATTACCCAGAGTTTTAACCCCCCGAGTAAGGCGTGGTCACTTTCCAACACTATATCGAAGAATATCATATACATACATTCCTTTCATCATCATAAAGTAATTCAACTCATAAGACATGCATTAGACCTTCAATTCCTCAAAATACATTAATCGGACATTTTATCAAGCACTTGGTTGGTGTGTAGTGCTAGTGTAAAACCATGCAATTCAAGAGTGGAATCATGCTAGAAACTTCAGTGTAAAATCATCAAATAGATACTTGGTAACAACCTCAAGCAATATACATCAAAACCCTTCATCAAATCTCACAATAGATCTTAGATTCATAGCTCAAAACATTCTAAAACAATAACAATTTCATGAAACCCCAACATAGTGCAGTAAAATTCATAATAAGTAAGACCCATGAGTAAATCAACTTTAAATCATGCAATTTTAGGTAAAAAAAAATGCTTGGGCATCATGGGTGAAAGGAAACCATGAAAGAAACCCACATTACATGATTTTGGAGAATCCTTGAAGAAGACTGGAAATGGAGACTTGAAGCTTAAATGAGAACCTTAAGATCCGGATGAGTTTTGGAACTTGAAATTTGGAGTGAAATATTTGTCTAAGTGTTTGAGAGAGTATTTGAGAATATCTTAAATGATATGAGGGTGAAATAAGGCTAAGTATAGGTATTTTCACGCATGGAAACACTTAGTCCCAAGACCCAAAAGCAACAAAATACACTGCTTTGTGACAAGTCTGCGTCGCGGAGCAATCGCGGACTACTTCTAGAATTGCAAAATTGGCGAAATTCGTTTTTCACTACGGGTCCTCTAAAGTTTGGGTTATACCCATTTCCCACTCAATTTTTCCCCTTGAACAAGAATATAAAGTCGGATTTTCGATATCACACACGAATTTTGATATATATGGAAATTATGATTCTGTGCACTTCCGAGGCACATTTTTGGGCACTTCTTTGGGTCATTTCAATATCTCACCCTTGGGAACATTAGTCCCCGAATGTCAAAGGAACGCATATGAGAAGAGTAATCATAAAGATATCAGCCCCAAAAAGAATGCAATAATACAATTAAACACCACTTTCAAAAAATTTCAAAACAAGTGTTAAAATCACCATGAACTTTGTCAATATAAACATGAATGCATGCAAATTGAAACGACCCCAAAAAGTATCCGAAAATGTTGCCTTGAAATGCCCACAATTTTATATTCTATATATCTCAAAATCCATGTGTGATATCAAAAATCCGACTTCATATTCTTACTTGGGTCAAAATTAGGGGGGAAAGGGTCTAACCCCAATTTTAAAGCAACCGTATCAAAATTCAAAAATTTCTAAAACACGATTTAGGAGGGTCAAATTTAAAGGGGCATATATTTTAGCACACAAAGAACTAGGTGGCACATGACTTACCAAATTAAAGCTCATTGAATTAGCTTTCCAACATACTTTGCTTCACCTTATTCTGAGCTCAGATGAACAATTTATGCCCATTTTTGTAGAACTCATTTGTGCAGAAATGTAAATTTCCGTGAGTAATCTGTATCGCTTCCACGAAGCGGACCAGTGTTATTTTGGTCGTATTTTTTTAACTTCGATCAAGACTTTCAAGTCTTGGTGTTAAGGGTTCTCATACTTGAAAATACCTATACTTAGCCTTGTTTCACCCTCATATCATACTAAACATTCCCCAATACTCACTCAAACACTTAGACTAATATTTCTCTCAAAATTCAAGTCCAAAAACTCAAGACCAATCTTAAGGATTTCATCAAGGATTTCATTCAAGCTTCAAGTCTCATTAAAGACTTCTTAAAGCGCTTAGCTAAGGTATATGGATTTCTTTCATGAGTTCCTTTCACCCATATACCCAAGCCTCCTATTACTCAAATTACATGATTTAAAGTTGATTCACAAATAGGTATTGCACATTATAAATTCAATTCACACTATGTTAAAGCTATCTAAAGTTGTGACTATTTTGCTATGTTTTGAGCTATAAATCTTGGATCTATGTTTAGATTTGATGACGGCTTTTGATATATATTGCTTGTTGGTATTGCAAGGTGTTGATTGATGGTTTTACAATAGATTTTCTGGCATGATTTCACTCTTGAATTTCATGGGTTTACACTAGCATTACACACCCGCCAATGCTTGATAAAATGTCCGGCTAGGGTTTCTTTAGAAATTGAAGGTCCAATGCATGTCTTATGAGTTGAATGGTGTTGTATATGATGACTTCATAATGATGATAGGGATTTCTGTATGAGTTGTTTCATGGGAAGGTACCTATGGGTTGCATGTAGATCGTTAGGTTCTTATGTTTGTTGTGTTCTTGGGAAAATGAGGAGTTCTTTCTTGATGATTGAAATGTAATGGT
>JAPFFP010049377.1:0-31646 GCA_026153255.1 Solanum medicagineum
GAGTCACCTACTAGCTTACAAGTCCTACAAGCACCTCAATTCTCTCACTTCATTTTAGGGTCGTAATCCCCTTAACTTGACGCAAAACACGTATATTCTCGATCCCTTTAAGCGTTAGACGCACGTATAGCCCATTAACACAAGATTCAAGCATTTTGAAATTTAGCGTCACTTGCCCTTTTCATGTCATGTTTCCTTTAAATTGAGCCAATATTGTAAAGTGTGGGGTGTTACAAAGATGATAGAGAAACCCTTTAGATATCAACCTTTAGACTTTATTGCAAGAGATAAAGCTACCCTTGACCACCACATCATGACTCTCTCACTCAAGGACAGGTTCATTTAGGAAGTGGAATTTGAAGCTACGAATTCTACAATCAATAGAGGCATAACATGCATGCAACCAATCCATCCCAAGAATGACATCAAAATACATTACATCCAACTCAACAAGATCACAAGGCAATATTTTATTCAAAATACAAATGGGACAGTTCCAATAGACCTTCCTAGCAACAATAGATGCACCAATGGGAGTAGACACCTCATAAGACTCACACAATAATTCTGACTCAACATGAAATGTTTTGGCAACAAAGGGGGTAACAAAAGAAAGAGTGGCACCCGGGTCTATAAATGCATACACATCAAAATCAAACACTTTTACTATACTGGTGACGATATCGGTCACCTCATCAACCCCTTGCCTCCCATGAAGAGCATAGAACCGATTGTGTCTAAGGGCACCACCTTGTTGGCTTCCTCTCCCCAAAGGAATCGCATTTGCACCCCAACCTTGTAGACAAAAATCTCCACCTTGTTTTGATTACGAGGAAAATCAACCTTTTTATGCCCCACTTCACCACAACCGAGACAAGCATTGCTGTCCATTGAGCATGGGCCTCTATGGGCCCTACTATTTGGACACATAGCATTGAGCACCACACTACATCACCTTGGACCCTTGGGTTATCATTGACAAACCTTTTATTAGGAGCATAAGTAGACCCTTAGCCTTGATGAAACCGACCACTTTTGAGACCTTGGAACTTACCGTCAAAATGGGCCCTTTTGGCCTCACCACAACTCCTTTCCTCAACTTCTCTCCCTCCATTTGTTCGACAATATGTCATTAGGCGAGACAAATCCATGTCACTAATAAACATAGCGGAGCGACACTCCTCACTCACCAAATCGGATACACCCATCACAAATTTGTTCATTCTAGACCTCAGATCGGCAACCAAGTGTGGAGAATATTTAGAGAGTTGGTTGAACTTAAGGACATACTCCCTCATACTCACTGACCCTTGCTTCAAATTCATGAACTCCATCATTTTGGCCTCCCTAAACTCAAGAGGAAAGAACCGGCTGAGGAAGACCGCCTTAAACTCCTCTCATAGAATCACATTGTTGTTCCCCTTCTCCACATTCCATTGAGTGTACCATATTAGAGCCACCCCTTTGAGTTAGTAAGCTGCCATCTCTGCCTTCTCTTCTGATCTAACACTTATGATAGCCAACACCTTGTATACCTTATTAACAAATTCTTAAGGGTCCTCATGCACTTTAGACTATGGAACTCCGGTGGATCCATCCTCATAAAGTCCCTCACCCGAGATGCCGGAGTAGGAGCATGAGGGTCTTGGGGCCCTTGATTGACTTGATCGGTCATGGCTTAAGCTAGCAAGGTGAGAGCATCCAGGAGCTCTCTATGAGTCGGTTGTTCTTCAAGTGTACGGGATCTTCTTCCTCTTGTATTAGGCATGATCTAAAAACGGATAAGAACATTCGTTAGGGGGGAAAACCTCACCTGAACTCTATAGCATGATATAAAGTAAAAAGAAGGGAAACATTCATAAAATGCCTTACAGCCTCTTGCTCATAGTCGTGGTGCACAACACAATCATGAACAAGTCTCTAATTGATGAGGTGTGTTGGATGCCAAGGACCTTTAACAACCCAATGCTCTGATACCAAGTTTGTCACGACCCAAGCCTAGAGCCTAGATGTGACACGACGAATGGGGAACCCAAAGGGACCCGAAACAAGCCTCTTAACATATCATTACACATCCTTGGTCGTGGAACCAATTAAATAACCATAAGAGAATCAAAATAAGGATAAGGGGCTAAGAGAAGTCTTTCATATCATAAAACATCAAAAGTAACAAAGAGTCAAGCTCAAACATAATTACATAACTTTTCCAACAATACCTCTAAACTTAGAGTCGAGCAGGGGCCAAGAAAACTTTTCGGTCTCACCCTCACAGTCAAAGCATATAAATAGATAGTGAAAGTCTTTACATAATATAAGAACAAGAGATATCGTCCCTGGGGTTGAGGACTGACCAAACTTACTTTGAGAAAATAGTACTAGCCACGGGGAAGATGAGGCTGATCATGAGTAACTCTGTTTCCTACATGGTAACATTATGTAGGCATAGAGTATGGGTTAGCACATTTTAATGTACTAAGTATGTAGGATGCAATGCCACAATAGATAGGCGACATATTCAAAATGCATAATCATAAGCAAGAGATAATATATTAGCAACATGGCATGCATGATCAATGTTTGAAGTAAAACATGCTTATAGAGAAACATAGTTATGTATAGGAAGAGACCATAATCATAGAACAAGCCACTTTGTACTTAGAATCCAAGGTAAACAACCCCTTGGAGGTGTTTGCGGTATCAACCCCTCAACTTCGTTAATGGGTTTACCACCTCCTATCAAGGCGTTTAAGGTACCAACCCCTCAACTTGGTTAATGAGTCTACCACCTTCCATCAATGTTTTTGAGGTACCAACCTCTCAACTTGGTTAACGGGTCTACCACCTCTCATAAAGGTGTTTGAGGTACCAACCCCTCAACTTGGTTATGGTCAACTTGCAACAATAAAGATACTTTTCATTAAATAAACATATATATACCTTCCTTTCATCATCATAAAGTCACATAACTCATATATCATACATTAGGCCTCCAACAACTGAAGAAACCCTAATCGGATATTTTATAAAACATTTGGCGGGTCTATAATGCTAGTGTAAAACCATGAAATTCAATAGTGAACTTATGCACGAAACCTTGAAGTAAATCAACCCACCAACACTTGGTAATACCCTCATGTAATATACATCAAAACCCTTAATCAAATCTCAAGATAGATCATAGATTCATAGCTCAAATCATGCTTAAACAGTCACACTTGTATGAAACCCCAACTTAGTTCATAGTCAAATTCATAATAAGTAAGACCCATAAGTGGATCAACTTAGAAAGATGCAATTTAAGTTAAAAAGAAGCTTGGGCACCATGGGTGAAAGGACCCAATGGTTACCTATACCTCAACTTTGGGATTTTCTTGAAGAAAATTTGAATGGAGATTTGAAGCTTGAATGAAATCCTGAGACCCGGAATGAGATTTGGCACTTTAAGTTTGAGTGAAATATTTGTCAAAGTGTTTGAGAGAGTATTGGGGAATGTCTTATATGATATGAAGGTGAAATATGGCTAAGAATAGGTGTTTTTACACATTGGTAGGCTTAGTCCCAAGACCCCAAAGCCTTGGACTGAAGTGAGAAAACTGGCAACAAAATATATAAGTCCGCGATGGGTCCGCATCACGGTACCATCGCGCCCCCCACTGTTTTGCGAAAAATTGGGAAAAGCAAATTTTTTATGGTTACTCTAAAATCAGATTTAGACCCACTTCTCACTCAATTTTGCCCCTTGATTAAGAATATGAAGTTGAATTTTTGATATCATGCACAAATTTTGAGATATATGAAAATTACAATTATGGACACTTTCGAGGCACATTTTCGGGCACTTTTGGGGTCGTTTCAACTTGATGTGTTATCAAGTACAACACATTTGACACCTAAAATAAGGGACTTTGCAAGTTCTTAATGCAACATTTAGTGATTTTTATGTGTTTTTGTGTTGTTCTTGCAGACAGTACAGGTTGGCATGATTTTTGGAGAAGATTGCAGATTTTGATGAAATTCAGGACATACAAGCTACCCTACGAGTCGTAGCCCAAACTACGAGTCATAGTGTGACCTCGTAGCAAGAAACAGTGTCTAAAGTTAGGAATTTGCAAAGTGAAGGTCAGGCATATGAGGCTAACCTATGAGTCGTAAGTCTCACTACGACTCGTAGGAAGGGGCCTCGTAGCAAGAAACAGTGTGCCAAAAGTTTGGACCATGAACTGCAGCTCAGGACTGCGAGAATACACTACGAGTCGTAGAGCACACCATGACTTGTAGCAATGGATCGTAGAAGTCAAGTCCAAAATACCAAGTGCTGATAAAGAAAGCCCGAGTATGACTCGTAGGTCACTTTACAAGTCGTAACTGTAGACCGTATCTGCTGCCAGCTGTATTTTCTATTTTATTTTTAGGGTATTTTTAAAATAGTATAAATAGTTAATGATAGGGTTTTTGAAGAGAGATGCGACATTCCACATATTTGGAAGATATGTTGAATATTCTTAGAGAACTTTTCTAGGGTTTAGTTTAGATTTTATCTTTTCATTTTGAAGACCCATTTTGGGGGATTGAAAATCACTTTGTACTCAACTTACATTAATACAAGCTTGTGATTTCAATATCAAAGTGGTGCTATTCTTCATTATTCTTCGGTAATCTCTCAACCATGTATTTCATATTCATTGTTGGTGCTTTTGCCTTATCCATGAGTAGCTAAGCACCCACAACTTGGAGTTGTGGGAACCATGAGGAGTTGACTTGAAATAACCAAAATTTTGTGCATTTTTTTGATTCGGTAATTGCATGTATTATCTACTTCCTTTAATTTTGAATGTTGTTTGGCTGTGGCCAACACCAAACCCCGCCTATTATTACGGTCCTTTCCAAGGTGGTGACGAATAGAAGGAAGTGGATGACAGGATTCAATTGATGTGTTCTCTTCTAATCAACCAAACTTGACCAAGGGGAGGATGACTGGGACAATGGTTAATGGTTAGTTGGCATGCCATGGTTGCTGACCAAGCGTCATGGTGAAATTCGACCTTCACCTTCACAACAAAGTTTGATAAACCCAAGTTATCATCCTGTATATAATGTCTTGAGTTGAGTAATGTTGTCTAGGGTAATTGAGTCAACGAATCATGGGGAACACAATTCCCAAGTTGTTCCTCAATTTGATTATCTTCTCTTGCATTTGTAGTGTAGTGTTTTATTTATTCTTTGTTTTGAATTGCAAATCTCCCACTCCCCATTCTAGAGAATATAGTGATTGATGCTTGAAATAATTGTTAGTGGATCAATATAGTCAAGTCCCGTATTTCCTGTGGATTCGACCCTAACCCTTGGTTAGGTTTATACTTGACTGCGACCGCTTTACTGTTGGAGCGTGAACTTATTATGGCTCTGTTGCCGGGGAATACGACTTGGTTCTTGACTTGATTTCACAAGTAGTTAGTTCAAGTATTAATTTCTTAATTCTCTTATATTTTACTTTTATTTTTGTTTCTGTTTTCTTTTGTTTTTTTTTCAGGGCTTTTAAAGAAGATCTGTGGAGTGTCCTCCGTCACAACATTAGCCTTCATACACCTATGTACAAGGACCTATATAATGAGGAGGACACTTGGTTTTGAGCTGATCAGATATGGGGTTTCACGACCAACGTCCAATGGTCTAAACAAGACCATTAGCGCTAAGGTCAAGGAAATCACAATATGACCTATTGAAGAGAATGTGCTTACAGAGATATCCAGTGTGGTTATTACGACAAAAACAGGGGGCCAGACATTGAGTGGAGTAGAAGAGATGGTTTCATAAATGATCCTTATATGCCACCACGCCAACACAACGCAGGCACAAACAACTCCAGAATTGAGGATATGTTTGATCGCTTGTTGAAGAAGGCTGGACACGTGATGAGACTCTATCTGGAATAAGATAAAAAATTGCAATTATTAATAAAAAAAATAGAGTCTCATTCTATGTCTATTAAATAGCTTCAGCAACAGTTTGGTCAGGTATCGACTCTACTTAAGCAGCATCAGAGTGGTATATTGCCTAGTGATACTGTGGAAAGTTCTAAGGATAAAAAGCAATGTGTGGAGGTTACTAGTGGGTGTGGTAAGAGTACTATTAATCCTCATATGCTGGTTATTGTAGAAGATATTCATGAGGTAATAGTTGCAGATAAGGATGTGGTTGAAGGAGATGAGTGTGGCAAGGATGTGGTGAATGAATCGGTTGAAGAGCCAAAGAAGTACAAGCCCGTCCCTGGGCCTCCTCCTTCTTTCCCTCAAAGACTCAAGAAGAGGGAGGAGGAAAGCAATGTCAAGCACTCTCTCTCCATCTTAAAACATCTATCCATCAACACTCCTCTCATCGAGTCAGTGGAGAAGATGCCCACCATACCCTGCAAAATTAGGTATTTCAAATTCGTAAGGGCACTATGTGATCTAGGTGCCACCATAAATCTGAAGCCCCTTGCAGTCTATAAGAAACTTAGATTTGGAGCCTCTACTCCAAATAATAGGTAATATCTAGTACTCATTCCCCTCGTTTTTATACCACTACCCTTTGAGCATGATAAAATTTGGAAAAGAAATTAGGGGTCAAATTCATAAGTTCAAGGTGGAAGAAAAAACAAAATTGTGGAGGATCAAGGTTTGATAAATTGGTGAAGTTTGAGTGACTAAGTGGTCTAAGTCATGCCGCGACAATAAATCAGGTGCTTCTTGAGAGGCAACCCAAGGTATGCCCCTTGTTTCCCTTATTGCTTACATACATAAACTTTGAGGACAAAGTATCATCTTTTGGTGGGTTGTGAGAAGTTATGGGCTATGGTGAAGTCTAAGTAGCCTTTAGTCCATAACTTTCCTATTTTTAATCCCAAGATTTTTTCTCTGTGTTTTTTTTCCTTGTGGATGAGTTTATTATATGTTCAACTGGCATGTTTAGGTAGAGTAGATAATTTGTAGATATATAATGATTATTACTTTTGGCATGTGCATAATTTTGTATGGTTTTATGAATGCTTTGAAAATTGGGTACCCTAAAAATTTTAGGGATTGTTTGTTCCATTACAAGCTTGCATATGATTGTGTATGAAATGTCATGTGTGTGTGAACTAATTTTTTCATGATTCATGCATTTCATACTGATTCAGAACTTTCCTTGTTACTCTAAGATTGGATTGGAGATCTGGTTGATTAGGAGAGGATCTTAGGCCATTGTTCTTTTAGTTAGTCAACTTTTGCCCAAATTACCTACCAAATATAGTGGTTTAACTCTTGTTCCAAATGTTTGAGCCTTACATGTACCTGTTCTTTCTTGATACTAGCTAGTCTATCCTTGGTTTGTGAAATACCTTGATAGTGGCCCTGGCCTATCCTTGAATATGTGAACCTTGATTGAGGCAAAAAGCATAAGTTGAGGGTGGTTACCAAAAGTGGCCCTGGTTTAGGGAATGGATATTGTGTACTTCACCTTAGGCTAAAATCTTAAGTTGAGGGTGGCCTTTGTTGTGGTAAAGTAATGAAAATGAGATGGTTAGTTGAGAAAGAAATAAAGAAGAGAAAAACCATGTGCTGGGTGAGAGATAAATAAAGAAAAGTGCCTTGAATTGAAAAGAATAGCAAAATGAGTTCGAAAATGAGGCACAGCTGAAAAAGGAAAAGAAAGCACTTGGAAAAGTTTAAAAATGAAGAATAAGAGAGGGCATAATGAAAATGGCTAAGTTGTGGAGGTAAAAGTGTTGAAAAATGTGGTTCAAGGATAGCTTTTAGTTACTACTTGCCTAAAATACCATACCAAAGCCCTATGAGCTTACGTTACAAGCCCATTAAGTCCTAAAGTTATCCGAGTTCAACTAGTCAATAGTCTGGAGTATGAGTATAGAGGAAAGCCTATGGTGTTGGTTAACATGCATGAATTTCATTTCTGAAAGTAAGGATGCTTGCACAGTCCCTGAACTTTTAATGTATTTTGAGTGTGATAAAGGGACTTCTTTTCCATTGGGCATTTGCATGACATGATCGGCATATGACTTGTTCGGTGATTGTGAATTTTTGATACTCCTTTACATTTTTATATTTAGATTGTCAGATGCATCATTATGCCTTATTTGTTTGGTGGCTATTCAATTAGGTTTTGAAAATGAGAGTTGGGTACCTGAGTTGGAATTGAGTGATGTATATGGCACTAAGGTAGTTGCTATGTGTTTCTTATTGTCTATTTAGGTCAAGTCATTGCTTGAGGACAAGCAACAATGTTAAGTTGAGGGTGTTGATGTGATATCAAAATACAACATATTTGATGCCTAAAACAAGGGATTTTGTAAGTTCTTATTCTGACTTTTGTGGTTTTTATGTGCTTTTGTATTGTTCTTGCAGAAAGTACAAGTTGACATGATTTTGGGAGAAAATTGCAGATTTTGATGAAGTTAGGACATATGAGCCACCCTATGGGTCGTAGCCTAAGCTACGAATCATTGTGTGCCCTCATAGCAAGAAACAATATTTAAAATTACAAATTTGCAGCCATATGATGCTAACCTACGAGTCATAAGTCTCAGTACGACTCATACGAAGAGGACTCATAGCAACAAATAGTGTGCCAAAAGTTTGGACCAAGAATTACAGCGCATGACTATGATTCGTAGAGCACACCATGACTCATAGCAATAGATTGTATTATCAAGTATAATATGCCAAGTGCTGACTACGAAAGCCCGACTACGACTCGTAGGTCACCCTATGAGTCGTAGGTCACCCTATAAGTTGTAACTGCGGACCGTATCTACTGCCAGATGTATTTTCTATTTTATTTTTAGGATCTTTTTGTAAATAGTATAAATAGTTAATGATAGAGTTTTTGAAGAGATATTCGACATTCCACAGATTTGGAAGATACTCTGAATATTCTTAGAGAACTTTTCTTGGGTTTAGTTTAGATTTTATCTTTTCATTTTGAAGACCCATTTTGGGGGATTGAAAATCACATTGTGCTCAACTTCCATTAATTCAGGCTTATTATTTCAATATCAAAGTGGTGTTATTCTTCATTATTCTTGGGTAATCTCTCCACCATGTATTTCATATTCATTGTTGGTGAATTTGCCTTAGCCATGAGTAGCTAAGCACCCACAACTTGGGATTATGGAAACCATAAGGATTTGACTTAAAATAAGCTAGATTTTGTAAATTTCTTTGATTGGGAATTTTCATGTATTATCTACTTCCTTTAATTTTGAATGTTGTTTGGTGGTGGCCAACACCAAACCCCACCTACTATCACGATCCCGAACAAGGTAGTGATGAGTAGAAAAAGGGAAGTAGATAACAAGGTTCGGTTGATGTGTTCTCGTCTAATCAATCAAACCTAACCAATGGGAGGTCGACTGGGACAATGGGTAACGATTATTGGCAGGCCATGATTGCCGACCAAGTGCTATGGTGAAATTCGACCTTCAACTTTACAAGAGGGTTGAAAGAACCTAAGTTACCGTCCTGCATGCAATGTCTTTATTGGAGGTATATTTTCTAGGATAATTGAGTCAAAGAATCATGGGGAACACAATTCCCAAGTTGTCCCTCAATTTAATTGTCTTCTCTCGCATTTGTAGTGTAGTATTTCTATTTGTTCTTCATTTTGAATTGCAAAACCCCCCTCATTCTAGAGAATATAGTGATCGATGCTTGAAATAATTTTTAGTAGATTAATGTAGTTAAGCCCCGTATTCCCTATGGATTCGACCCTAATGCTTGGTTTGGTTTATCCTTGACTGTAACCGCTTCACTATTGGAGCATGAACATTAGTACTATATTCTTCTATTATAATTAGTTTTTGTTAAGGTATAGCTTGTTTTTTGTATAATGAGGAAAAAAGTAGTTGATAAATATTCCAGATTGTTGGTGATGTCTCCCTCACTACCTTTTCTTTCTCTGACCTATGAATTTTAGATAAAAAATATATGTTACTTAACACAGATTGGAGTTACATCAACCAAACACAAGAACCGAAAAAGTACTTTAATAAAAAATCAAATAAAATATATTTACATATGCTGGTTTGTATAATGCATATGTGTCACGATCTGACTTTTCAAATAATGATGAAGCCTATTAGATCCCAACTATAGGCAAGCCAACCCAATACTCAAGGTACTTATCTAATAATTATGCATAATGGTATCTCACAACATATAATATAACTAAGGTTAACCTAATGCAAAACCTAGAATTCACCTATACAGAGCAACTATATACTCAAAATAAAAATATATACAGAATCATAATATCACAAATATCCATAACAATAATAAATATCCATAACAACAATAGACAACCCAACTGCTTTCCAAAGTCTAACATACACATCACAAATACTGTCACAGCTCAGTCACCCGGTGATCAGGAACACAATATATCAACAGATCTCAATGTGTGGTCAGTAGTACAACGGACAACCAATATTCCAAATATGTAACATGCTTCCCTATACTAGACAAACCCAGTAGGTAAACAAGTATCCAGATAGTCATACATATCAACCAAAGTGGTACAAGTTTTCATTTAGCCTTTAATAGAATCATTAACCAACTTATAGCCTTTAACGGAGTTACTTCCGGAACTACTGCCCTTAACAGGTTCGTTTACGACCCAAACAGTACAAAACCAGCTATTGCAATGGATATAGCTATTACAAAGTCCAAAATCATAATCACAGTCTCAAACCAACATGTATAGCCTTTTAGTCAATAAGTTTCAATAATATCTACACACACAACACATGTTTCAGCTCAATCTAGGGGAAGGAGAAGCGCAAACTACCTAAAAGGTGAATCCATGTGCTCCAAGTCAATCCATCAAAGATTTAACCCTCTTGATCTCCTCCAAATGTAGTTGAGTTGGCATAATATGATCACAATGTTATGGGGCTGATTTAACTATAATATTCCAAGAAATGGGAAAAAGATGCTAATTGTGAGTAAAAGGGGAAAACATCGGGCCCACTATGAAACACCAAACCAACTCCCACAAAACAACCTCTACCACCTCTCTGAGTCCATAACCAGAAGTTGAGCTCAAAATGAGGCTCAGAACAACAAGAAATAGCAGAAAACTCATGTTACATTTCTTAGTGGAAACTTATATACTCAATAGTTCCTTTCTTAAATTTTTAAAATCTATAGTCAAACCAATAGAATCCAAATATATCATGATGTAAATCTAAAAAAATACTTCAATTTAGACCCTAATTTCACTAAAATCTGACTCAAAATGACGAAGAAATTACATTTCAAAATTTCTGATAAATAATACTAAATGTGCAACAACTATTTCATTGATTTACATCAAAATGAAGCAAAATCTAAAGAATCCAATAACACCACGACATTTTCAATTTGTACTGAAATTTCACTGAATTCGATAAGAAACATCGAAGATATCTTAGTTCAAAGTTTTTTGGCATTTTTATGAAATTATATTCCATAAAGATAGTAAATTGTACCTCGAACAATGTGCCAAAAGAAGTTTTTGACACTATCATGATGTTCCTCTAAATAAAATACACAATTTAACTTTTGAATCGCCCAAATTGGATAAAAAATGACCTCAAAAACGAGATGTAAAGCTGATATATATATACACAGTATGTATAATGGCCGGGAGAAGCCATTTATATACAAGCTACCCTATCACTAACACATGGAAGAGGTAGGTTGCACCACATGTCTGCAAATCATCGTGCCACATCACCACATCTACTTTAGCAACTATCAAACTCTTTTTTCTGATGTTCGGGCTCATTCGAACTTTGATTTTCGCAAACAAATTAAGTAGCCCTATTAATTTTGATGTTCCAGATCCAATGGCACAAATGTAAGTTTAACTATAGGTAATTATGATTCAGTGTTGCCCCATTTCCTTATATCCAACTTTTAATGAAAAGAATCGAGGGGATCAAATCACATTCGGAAGTCCTCGGTACCAAACGAAGGGTCTTCTAGACAAAACTCAACATTTTGGAGCTAACCACGCTATCGAAATTCTCATCTGGGCATGTTTACCACGGGTGTTGACTTAAATGAACTATTGATCTGTTTCGAAGGCTAAATTTGCAAAGCTCGATATAACTACACCAAACATGCTCCTAGCATAAGTTGGCCTTTTCAGAGCTGATAGAACTGTCAGAATTCTGCTCTGAGGCCATTTTTTAGAACTTTTCCTAAAAGTTTGTTTTATAGTTATGGTCATCCTTTTTAATTTGAAAAGTTGCATTTTTTATGTTTTGAAGGACTGTTGACATAAAAAGTTGATTCCCGTGTAAAATGCAAAGAAAGCCTTATAATGGAATTTTGGCAATTCTATTAACTCCGGAATGGCAAGATAAACTTGAATTATGGTTAGCTCAAGCACTGAGGCTTACGGTGTTAGTTTGTACCAAGTTTTGCATTTTTGCCTTCAAAATTGACCAAGGGTTGACTAAGGTCAACATTCTTGGAAAATATGCCTGAAATGAAATTCTAACAACGTAGTTAGCTTTGAATTGAGTTTGTTGTAGAACAACCTTTCATTTGCTTTCCAACGCTTTTAGACTCATTCGGAGACCCTCAGTGAAATTTTGCTAAAAATGGTAATAGGAGTGGGACCCACATTCACCCGTAGTACCTCGTATGGAAATTTTAACCATGTCATTAAATCTTGATCATTGAATTTGTTTGGGTGGCATAGTCCATTTGTATGCATTGGGTTCCAAATGAATTTTGCATACTCCGTCAAGAATTTCAAAATAGGGAAAACCAGCTTTTGTAACTGATATCTAGTGCCTACTACCTAACATTTTGTGATCGTAAGGCCTTGGTCAAAACCGCGAAGGTTTTGCCAGGCAGACATTTGTGAATGCGGAGTCTAGTCTGTGATTGCGCAAGCCCAGTCATCTAGACCTTCGTGAATGCAGGGGACCTTTAACAATTGTGGAGGTCCTCCCAAGTGTACTCTGCAATGAATAAGCATTGTTCACTTATCGCGGAGAACAAACATGAGTTGTATAAATTTGGGAATTTTCAACATTTCAACCTTAGATACTTGCAAAGTTTATGAACTGATTTTTTAGGCATTTCTAAGCCAAATTGTGTAATTCAAGGGTCTATTTTGAGTGTAACTTCAAGAGGAACGTCATAGCGGCGTCGAAATCAATCATGGGTGCTTTATTTGAGGTAAATATTTAATTTTTACTGCTGGTTTAGGTGAAATTAAGCTAAAATTCTTTGGAATTTTGTAGTTTGATTTGAGGGGCATTTCAGGGAAAAATTAAGTGATTCTTGTGGCTAATTTATGTGGAATTCTGCAAGGAATGTTGGTGGTGAGCTCAAGAACCTGATTCGAAGCTTTGTTTGAGGTAAAAATTTGTTTTTAGCTGCTGCATTGTAAATTTTGGAGTGAATCTTAGTTGATTTTGGACGTATGGTAACTTGGCCATTCGTGGTCTTTTTTCAACAATCTTCGGGTAAAAATTAGGTAGAATTCTTCAAGAATTATCATAGGGGTGGTTGGTTTAAGCTTTTGAAACTTCATTCCTAGTAATGTTCCCCCAATAGTTGTTGCTTTTTTTTCATTTTAGCCTAAATTTTGGGATTTCGTTGTTTGCACATTTCGTGGTATTTTCTGTCACGACCCGATCCCCATCATGATGGCACCTGTTATGTCCTACCTACAGGCAAGCCAACTACCCAACCCTCAGGTTACCTGTCCTAGCTCTCTAGTCACGATCATAACCAATATGACAATATTAATCACCACAACCTACTCAAAATCATATGTCAATTGTACAGAGCTACAATAGAAAAAAGGACATACCAATACATATATAACAATGACATAATAATAATATAAAAACTAGGAGTGCTCTTAAAAATATAAGTCACTACGGTACAAGGCCAATGTCAGGAAACAAAAGACAGTCATAAAAGGGGAAGAGACTGCGAAGCATTTAAAGTTATCGGTACTCACTAGTAGTCTCGTTAGCGCTCCTGAACCCCCCAAAAGTCAAAGCCATGGCTAGAACCTAGAATTACATGATGGAAAGATGCAAAACGTAGGGGTTGAGTACCAAAAAAAGGCACTCAGTAGGCACCATCAGCCAACTGAGTGAAATAGCGAACATAAAGAAAGCTCAAGTATATAGAGAACTGCCGCAATGTAGCAAAACAAACTCAAATCAAGCATAAGCATGCTAGGAACCCTCAAACCACAACTGAACCAACCAAGGTGATGAACCATGCTAATTGAACTAACCTAAATGATGAACAATGATAACTAAACCAACACAAATGATGAATAATGATTACTGAACCAACTCAAATGATGAACAATACTACCGACCGACAAAGGCTGAGTAGGCCCATACCACAACTGTCCCCAACTGAAATGTAACATTGTATACGGGTGCAAGGCCCTAATATCTATGTTTGTACATCAACTAGCCCTTATAAGCCTAGTAGGTACACCTGTGCAGAATCTAATAATCAGAATCACCACAGAACCCAACTCTCCATATCACATGATCACTAGTCAGTTGTACGTGGGTGTAAGGCCTTAGTATCTAAGCCTAAACACCCCCGACCCCCATAAGCCCAGAAGGTACACCCACACATAATTAGGGTGTGAATAGGTATGTGGATCCACAGGAAATCATTCGGGCCTCCACCCCCAACAATCACATGTCAACCGGGTCTCTTCCCCTGTGCCGACATGTGGCACCCGATCCAAAATATATATGCGTAACGGTAGGACGTGTTCCCCCGGGAGAAAGAATGACCCTAGCATAAATAGTCTCTCATCTCAAAATATCAATCACAGGACCTAGCCCCCAAGATAGAATTAGTCGGGTCCTCAACCCATACTGTAACCAATGGGGTCCATGAACTATAATCAATCGATTCTCAGACTTGAAACAATTGGTGTGTCATATCTCTCTCTGAACCAATAGAAGTGTCTCAAACCCAAAATATAACCAATGGGGGCCCCTGATCTAACCATCAACAGGTGCTCGATCCTCAGAATTGACATACGCCACCCGACATCACAATTGTGGTCACCATAGACTACCATAGGGCACATTAATCGAGTCTCAGACACTGGAACATGGCCACCGGAGCTCAATAGCAATAGGGAGTGTCATCTAGGACTCGTGGTATCAAAACAATCACTCACTTAACTAGTCTATCAAAATTTGAAACCCCAAAGTCATATCGTGCCCAGAATGAATATAGGCGATGACACTCATAACACAGGTATCCCACAATCTCAATCCAATCAATATAACCATAACTATCACCAACCCTTAGATAACAATAGATACCCTAGCATCAGATAAGAGAACCAGTGTACAATAACTATCAGAAGTACTTCAGAGTGCATGTGTCACAGATCACTATGGATTCATGCCCAACTAAGGCCAAGTATACCACAACCTCATTAACCACACGTGCCCAGAATCAACATAGGTGACGACAATCATAACATAGGTAGCCCACATAACCTAACCCAGAAAAGTCATGTCTACATCAGAACCAGGCCATAGTATGACATATAATAAAAAACTAGTCACATAGCAAACATATCTCAGTAGCATCAGGCTACACATACTTATACAAACACGAGTGAAGTCAAGACACATGTCTGTCCCATGGCATAAGCCCATATTCGACACTTGCCTAGCCCCTTCTCTGTATAAAGCAACTCATAGGGTAACATCGGTATAACCTAAGCTAAGGCCCAAGAGGATAGACAAACGGAATAAGTCCACTAGACAAACGAAATAAGTCCACCTATCCAAAATCATATCATAGCCCAGCTACTACAAGGGATCCCACCTATCGCAACCATGTGTTAGCCTACTGATAAAGTGCCCTTCTCTAAACAGGGTGCTAATTCCTAAGACTAACCCACATAGCCAGTGTCTCATTATAGATAACCCCTGGAAGCCCGTAGGATATAGCCTACACCTCGCTACTAGGGTCACACCCCCATCTGTAACTACCAATGGATCAGTAGCAATACCTCTCATATCAAATAACACGAGGCTCCCCTACGAGTGCAACTATAATCGTACTTAGAACATGGTGTGTTTCTCCGATCACTAACTAGTAGCACAAGTATATAACATATAACAACGGTATACAGGATCATATAAGTCACACGGAAACACAAAATTGTGTTTAATTAGGCAAATCTACCATAATCTAGGCAACCACAAGTACTCAGAACAGATATAGATGCTAGAATCAATGCATAGGGTAGTATGTAATCACTTCTTAGCCTCATAAGAAAGTATATTTTCAATAGTCTCAGGCCACACACACATATAAGCAAGATCAATATCAATGTACGTACCTGTCACATGTTCTCAGCACATCCAACCCCTTTATGGCATTTCTCATAGAAAACAGTGTAGGAACTCAGCCAATATAGTAGCTACAACCAACACAATCCTCAATACAACAACTATCATCCCATAAAATCATATATATACAACACATAGATCATATCTAACCATATACAATGTATAATCTACAACTTAATCCATAAATAATAAATTTCTATATATTCCAGCTTAAGTAACCATGCATTTCAACTTAGTCTAAGGTTTAGAGAAAGCCTAGCTTACCAGGCCAACGATTCCTCATGTTATGAGCCAATCCACCTGAGCTTTTCCCCTCCAAATTGCTTTCAGATGTTGCTCAGCTATTAGAACTAAAGCTCGCAAGATTAACACGGTCACATTGGTTGTAATGTCTTAAAAAAGGGTGAAATGATATTAATAGGGCCTAAAATAGGGAAAATGGGCCCCACACTTAAAATTTCAAACCAACCCCCATAAAATGATCCCTACATCACCCAGAGTCCACAACTAGAAATTGAGCCCAATACAGATCCCAAAAGACAGAGAAACAACTTAAAATGAAGTTTCATTTCTTATTGTTAACATTTCTTACATAACTTCTTGGTTACATTTCACAAAAACATAGTTAATTTAACAATATCCAAGCATATCATAATGTTCCTCTCAGAATATAGAACAATTTATACACAAATTCACTTAATTTCATTGAGAAATGATGGAGATATCATAATGTAAAGTTTTCATGCATTTCTGATATACAACCAGAGAAAAGTGAAGATTTTACCTATACACACCAAAATCAAATTTGGACACCACCATGATGTTCATCGTAAAACTCCTACAACATAGCTTTTTGAATCACTCAAATCATATATAAAATGACAAAGTTATTGCCAAATGAAGTTGAAAGGATAATGTATATACTTCCCTTAGAAGCTCACTTTACATACACACACACACACACACACACACACACACACACACACATATATATATATATACACACATGCATGGCTGACATGCCTCTACCACATGGTAGAGCCAACTGTTCCATGTGGCAGCCTTAGAATTAGCTACATCGCCTCCTTTTCAGCAACCTACTAATTCTTTTTTTAATCATTTTGGGCTCGTTCAGACTCAGATTTTCTCAAACGAACTACGTAACCATATGAATTTTGACATTTTGGATCTAACAGTGCAGTTGGACTGTTTAACAACTCTTTCTATGACAAAGTGAGAATCCCACTTATTTATCTATAACTTTTAATGAAATGCCCATGGGTCAAATCACATTCGAAAAGTCCCCAGTATCAAACGAGGGGTCTTCCTAGACCATAATTGAAGTTCTGGAGTTAATCGCGTTATCAAAATTCTCATCTAGGGCATGGTTATTGAGGGCATTGACTAAGTCAACTATTAACCGATTTCGGCAACTAAATTACAAGCCATGATATAATTGCACTGCACATTCTTTGACCCTAATTCGACCATTTCGAAGCTAATGGATCCATTAGAATTCCACTATGAGGTCATTTACTAGGACTTTATCAAAAACTCATTTTACAGGCATAATATCTCGATTAACTCAAAAATCCACATAACTCCCAAGTAACCCAACCAGTAACCATCCCAATAGTCCCGGCAAATCACCACTTGCCTGAGAACACTATACACATGCTGAAATCAGCACAATAACTGCAAAACCATAGAAATCACCCAAAGGGTCGTTATATTTGCCGACCCCAAATTAGTTTCTAATTGTTATTTGAGCTTAGGATCTTATTTTGGACCCGTTCTTGGGATTAATTCCAACATTTCTAGCACAGATCCCATATATTTCCATTTTAGGCTCCAAAATTGACTCCATTTCTTGAAAATATAGTGTCTAAATGACCACAACTATGTTGTGAATCTATTTTTGATAGCGTGGCAGCATTTGGAGGCTGTTCAAAATGAAAGAGCTCCAGAAGAGTAAGTTAGAACACACGTCATCGGCCTACAGGTTGGCTATAATTTTCCTTTATTTAGATTGAGCCGGTTGGTGTAAATTTATATTAAATTAGTTGATACGTGGATGAGGTAGCTAAATTGCATGTCTTAGGTGTAAGGATTTGTGACTTAGTCCTTTATCGATATTTCTAAGTAACCGTAGGCATGGATTCTTTCTTGTTAGCTAATATTATTTTTAGTAGTATTGTTTCACTATACTCTGGTATTTTGAAGCATGATGGAAGTGTTGGAATATTAGGGTTGAATAGATTAATTTTTTTTCTTGGGATTAAAATCATTTTGGTTTTATCCTTTTTGGGTATTTTTGAGTAATTGCTAGCATTTGGCCTCTATTATACTTGGTAATATTATTATCAATATTAGTTTCTTGTTATTGTTACTATGAAGCATGTTGGCCTTGGTGTAGGTGATGGAAACTTACTTTAGATGCCCCAACATCTTTTTGACATGATTAAATCTTTGTAAAATGGCTTAGCAAATAGAGTCTATAATTGGACCTTGGCTAGGAAATAATGATGCTCTTGTCAATACCATTTTCCATAAATTCTTGAGTTTTTGTGATTGTTTTGTTATGTCGATGATCCTAGACCTTGTGAATGACTTCATTCAGTTCCAGTTGAAGCTCGAGTGGAGATATTAAATTAATTCTATTCGGTGAAGAGACTCTAGGCTCTGCTATATGCATGTGTACTTGATTCATTTTGGAAGGAAGACCCTAGTGATTATTAGGCCCTTGGGGGAAATGAATTGAACTAGCACTTTGTTTGGCTATATATATAGGCATCGGGGTTCGAGGCATTGTATCTATGAATTTATGACTACTTAGAGCATCGAATTTGAGGACTAATTGCATCTACAAATTTATGAATTCTTAGAGCATCGAGGTTCACTCAATTTAACATTAAATTATGCTCATATGTTCTGGTCGGGTGTAGTTAGTGTAGATCTCTTAGCTATTTTTAGCCTATTTTTATTACTATTCTTCCCTTATTATAGATATTTTATCAGGAATCTTGTTTAGGTATATTTCTCTTTTTCATATTACTTTTAGCTAACTTGCTCAATTGGCCTATGATGCTTACCAGGTACTTTTTATCTGGTACTCATACTACACTCTATATCTACATTCGTGAATCAGGTCCGAGCACCAGCTACCAGTGTTGATAGATCAAGCTTGTTGCAATCAAACTCCGAGACCAAGGTGAGCACTTGTCGTTTTGAGAGCATCTCTATCTCCTTTAGCTTGATAGCTAGTCAATTTGTATATTTTGAGACTACCCGATGTTGTATTTATCTGAGGTCCACTTTTGGGACTTAAACTCCTTTTTTTTTGATTTATAGAAGCTCTGTACTAGTGACCTCTTGGTTCTGGGAGAGATTCAACATTTATTTATATGTGTGTGTGTGTGTGTGTATACATATATATATATATATATAATCATTCCTTATTTCTGTATTTACTTCTGTTCCTTTTATCTTCTATGTAGTTTTCCCCCTTAGAGCCATTACTTAGAGTTCTGGATTACGGGATTGGCTTACCTATTGATCGGTTATAATAGGTTCCAACATGACTCGAGGAATCAGGTTGTGACAAACCCGAAGTAGTAGAATATATTCTCATAAAATAAAATAATAAATATGCCAAAATGTTTTTAAAAAAATTATAAAAATTTAAAATGAATGTCTGTGAGCACGTCTACCGATTTGTTTAGTTAATTATGAACTCAACAACTTTCTTCTTGTTTTTATAAGTCAATCAAAAACATAGAGGTGTCACTTGTATCAATATTCATTTTATAAACTATTTAAGAGCTTCTTCATATAAAATTTAAACTTAAGAGGCATCATAGAGATACATAAGAAAAAGCGAAAGAACGGAAGAAGTAATACAATGTACTATCATTACAATCAAAACAATACATAATTGTCTAAGCTCTTGTTGATATCTACTTGACAAATCAATCACTATTCAAGAAATTTCTTCTTGTTAATCCAAACAAAAGCATGAATATAATACTATAATAAAATGTGTAATGACCTTAATGGCTATTTTTTGAAATTTCATGAAAATAATCATTTTACTTCTTTCTTTTGTAGTCCTTAGTCTTACTTAATCCATTGGTGTAGTTGATTTTGGCATTTCCCTGAAAAGTTGAAAAATGTAGTAGATTTTGAGTTAAGAAGACTTAAGTGTTCTAAAAGCAAGTCTTTATACAATTTAGAGTTCCGGGTTTCAGAATAGAATTTCAATGGTTCCATCAGTTTTGAGATGTTGAAATTAGTCTAGAAGCATAACTTTCAAAATTGGGGTTGTTTTGTAGATTTGAGGTCCGAAGTTAGAAGTCTAGTTAAAAATTGAAAAAAAGTTTGACTTTGGTCAACATTTTGAGTTCAGATGCCTCGATTGGATTTCTAATGATTCCATTGGATTCATGAGGTTATTTTAGGTAGAGGAGAGGGATCTTCATATTTTTTGGGTGTTTTGAGGGCATTTTATCTTTTTGAGTTTTTGTTTGTTTTATTGCATTTTATTCAATTACGGGTTAGGGAGACCTCAAATTCTATTTTTAGTGGTTACATTGATTTTGGAGCATCATATTTCGTGGGATAGCATACATAGTTTGTGTGTACGGAGTTCTGAATGAATCCCGAGGGTTCGATCGGATACTTGAAATATTTTCCAAAATCTGGTTCTACTGTAGTGATACTCTTCATCGCCATCATGGGCCTACCCCTTGAAATCATGATGCCCCTCTTTTTCAACACTCCATCATCGTGATAGTCTCTCTGAGATAGTGATGCTTGTTCCCTTTATTCTTCACAATCGCGGTGGGTAGTGACCCGTGATTGTAAAGGACATTTTTAACCTTATGTCGGAAAATCCTGTTTTTGAGTCTTTTTTAAGCTTTTGAGCATGGAGGGCGTGATTTGGGAAGACGTTTTTGAGGAAAGTTATTGGGTAAGTGTTTTCTAACCCTAAAAGTCTTTAATTTCCATAAGTTATTTTATAATTTTATCTCCAAATTCTTGAGTTTTAACTTTAAATTTCTTGGTTTTCATCCTAAATCGAATTTAGAAAAAATGGTGATTTTCAATTCAATTGCTACTACATTTTCTTGGATTTTTCAACTCTAAATTCCTAATAAATAGTATAATGTAGTTGTAAACTTGATTTTCAGATTTGACCATTTTCAGAATTTACAGGTTTTTGGATGATTTTATCCCCAATTTTGAAATATTGCAATATGGGTATTGTTGGACTTCTCGTGACGTGTAGATTATATTTTTGATAGTAGGTTACCATTTTGAGAGTTGTTTTCATGATCTATTCACCTAGTTGAAGTGTTTGTGTGTTGTTCAACCTTGAGATAGGTTTGACTAATCCTTCTTGGGATGGGGTTGGGTAATTGAGTATCCTTATGTTATAGACTATAGGATGAGATCGTATTATGACTAGATTGATATTGTAGTGTGATTCCTGTGATGGACATTTTACTGGTCGTTGTGGTTGTTCATGAAATTGTGTTATATTAGTGATTTGAGACCTATGATTTATTAAATGAGACATTTTGAGAAATGATTTGTAAAATAAACTACTTTGAGAAATGATTATAAAACAAAGTACTTCCAAGAGTGATTTGCAAAATGTGATATTTTGTGAAATGGCATAAAAAAGTGATACTAGAGGGGATGAATTGTGAAATGAGATAACATTGTGAAGTGTTACACATTGTGGCATGAAATGATTGATTAATGAATCACCCGAGAAAAATTGTGGTATATTCGATAGTTTAAATATTTTTCAAAGATTGTTACTTGTTCTAAAAGAATTTTCCTCCCATTGATTTTAAAAAAGTGTTTAGAATAAACCTTGGGTTTTTGAGAGGTTTATTACTCTAACACTTGTATTGGTATGCTATTCCGGTTAATTGCGATATAGACATATATTCATTCTGATGCATTGTACTATGGAGACTTGAAATGGTGAAACACTTTTTGGATAGAAAAGGAGACACTTTCAAAACCCTTGACCATAAGGAGGTGGCAAGGAAATATGGAAATAGTGTGATTGTAATTGAGGTATATGGCCAGCAAGGTCCCTATGGGTCCCCTTATCTATGAAGCCTTAGCTCAAAGGGGTGTATATGACAGGTTGTGCAACAATCTCGATTTCACCTTGCATTACATATATATAAGCATCATCATTGCTTTACTATATCTAGGTGAAATATTGTATCTTGATCTTATTTACCTTATCTATACCATTTGATATGAATTGGCCACTCTTTGCCAGATTGATTTTCTTACTGCAGGTGAAAGCATTCATAGTTTATTATATAATTTTTTCAATCCTAAATAACTAGTCTATTAAACTTACTGGGTATATTTTTTGTACTCAGCCGTATTTCTGCATCACCTTTTGGATGCTGAGTTTAGATAGGGTTACTCTTGTGGTAGTTCATAATTCTAGCACAGATCCATTTATCAGAGTTGGTGGTGAGACCCAGTAATTCCAGTCTAATACTACGTTCTATCCTTACTTTGTAGTTGTTACCTTATTTCATAGACTGTGTCGTTTATAATATTCTAGTCATTGTATTAAATGATCTTTATACTCATGACACTAGGTTGTTGGATTCGTAACTTATTATGTTCCATTCCTTGCATTGTGACTTGACTTCTCTCTTGGGACTTTTGTATGAGTTTGTTTGTCTAGCTTACACATGAAGGTGGGTGATTTTGGATGTGTGCCATCATGACCTCAATTTTTTTGTCGTGACAAGTTGATATCAGAGATTTAGGTTCATTGGTCTCATGAGTTAAAGATCAAAGTGTCTTATAAAGTCTCATAGATCAGTGTGTAGCCATCTGTATCGGTATTTGGGCGGACAAATGATACCAATTAGGGGAAAAAATTTCTTTCGTTGATTTCTTTCATGCAATTCCTTCATACTAAATGTTGTGAACTTCTAATCTATGTATTTCACACAAGACATAATAACTGAGTTTAGGAGGGCAGCTCCCACTTGAGAATGATCTGGTAAGGCCTCACTTGTGTTTGAATAGGAGTATGAGGATGACATTTGAGCAAAAGTGCTCTAAAAGGTTTGTTCGACTGGCATTTCCAAGATTTTATCGTATAGTGGATGATGGAGCACATGACTTTTGATAGGTGCCAGGATCAATTTTTTTGACTTGCGTATATTAGAGGCTCAGAGGATGGCCTATATGTCAAATAGGTTTGTGAGTATCGCTGGGACATGGGGGAGGTTAGTTCTTGTACATGTAACTGTCAATACTCCTTTCGTTAGATGGGGTCAGTTTGTTGATATATTTCTTAGGAGGTTTATAGTAGCTTATAGTTTTTGTGATCAGTTCGGCGATGAGGTTGATATGTTAAGGTAGGGTTCTATGTTAGTTTGAGGTTAATTTTCATAGATTGTCATGCATATTAGGCTGAGCATTCCTACTGCCTGTAAAGAGGTTCTATCGGTTGGTGAGAGGATTTAATGAGTACCTTAAGGAGGTTACAACCTTGCTTATAGATCAGGTGGTTCATTATAGAGTAGTGTCGACCATGCTAAGATGATTGAGAGTAACAAGCATACTAGATTCGGTGGCTCCAGGAGGTTCCATGGTCAGGTTAATTTGGTAGGCAACAACATAGAGATAGACAGAATCTGGGTCAGACACCTAGAGTTATCAAGGTAGGCCACATGTGCAGCTATTTAGAGGACAGAAGGTATTGGTGGATTGAATCTAACCAGACTATTCCCAGAAGTTATTGAGGTTAGGGAAATATATGCCACTTCAGACTGTCTCTACGGGGTTCTGGTTCTCGAGGCTGCTTAACATAGGTTGATGATGATGTGATGACAATTGAGATCAGAATTTTTACCATGGCTCCATAAAGAGGGTATATTCTAAAAAGGTGGTGGTATGACTTTTATGATGGTATATGTGTTTGTTTGGTTAGGGTAATGGGTCGTATTACTTATATTATAGACTTTTTTAGTGAAATGGTGCACATTTCATCATTAAAAATGAGGGCATTTTGGTACACTAGTGTAGTTATTCAATAAGGAAAAAGGTATGGACTATTTGGGTATAAATCTTCTCAGTGGGTATGATGAGTTCTAGTAGTGTTCCTTCTGATTTGGTACTTGTAATATGTGAGAACAGAGACATCAATTGCTAAGTGTGAATACTAACAACTAAAGGATCATTAGTTGTTCTACCTACATAGCTATTGTGGTTTGATGCTACAGTAACATTGGGGAACTCAATTGGCTATTACTACAAGCTCTCGGATTAAGTAATTATTGTAGGTGTTTGTTATAAGAGACATTGTATGTGGTGTATCTTTGTATTGTATCCTTGTACTCGACGTCGATTCATTATTTTTAATGTTTCTAATACAAAACCAAACATGAAACTTTGGTGTGAGTTTTCTTTCAGAGATCTGTATAGGGATTAATAATTTTGTTATAAGCTTGAACGAATGGCTTGCTATCGAAGTAATGAGCTTAAGGACCAAGAAGGATTTAGGAAGATTTACTGATGTGAGGCAATCAAGAATGTTGTGCATGTAGGAATTGACAATTTTCTCAAATTTTGTTGGCATAATATGGGTTGAAGTATTATATCAATCATAAGACCAGTCTTACTAGGTGACATGGCTTTGGTTATATCGTTCAACTTATGATAATTAGGTCATAGGTACATCAATTTGAGAATATGTCTATAGGTGTTCGGCTTAGGAAGGAGAACACTTCCTTTTCTTTTGAATTTGATTATCCGTACGACTTGAATTTCTAATGAAAGGTATGGTGAGATCAATGAGAAGATGGTTGATGATAAAATTAAGATATACGATTTGCAAAATTCTTCAAGGTGTGAGCTAATGCTGGTTAAAAAAGAGATTGGTTAATAGTGTGTCATTCTAGATTTAGGTTTTCATAATAAGTCTATATTCGTGGCAGTGGGATTCATTAAGAGATGGATAGGACAGATAATGAAGGTGCATTTCCTTAGAGATTATTGAACCTTTGGAAAAGACTTGTGCTTTTGTATTGGTTAGAGGTGTATTACCAAAAATGGTGAAGAAGCTTAGGGAAGTGTTCATTTGAAGAGTGAATGCAAAGGGAAGGTAATTGGTTACTAATTGGGCACAGAAAAGATAAGAGAGGTAGGCATCAAATGGTTTAGACATAGGGCTTTGATGGAACACACGTGTCCACTAAGATTATGTGACTAAGTCTCTCATCAGAACAACAACAATATAAAACAGCTAAAATAGTAAAGAGGCAAAGTAAAAGTGCACAAGTTGTTTTACATGGAAGCCCACTTGCTCAAGGGTGGAGAAAACCACGACATGTACTCAAAGGATTTCACCCTAACTCCATTCAACTCAAATGAGCAATGTTTTTGATTGCAAACTCTTACAATCAAGGAATTTAACTCTAAATCCCTTCCCCCTCACTTTTATAACTCTACCATAGGTACGAGCAAACAAAATAGTCACTCTGCTACCCACTAAGTTGATAAACTCTAGCCAACATAAATTTTAGGACTCACCATAGCTAACTCTAGGAATGAAGAGCAAAAGCTTGCTTAATATTAAATCCTTTTATAGATTAGGAATCGATTAACAAGATACAGGCACCATTTAAGCACAATTAAGTACTCAAAGACAAGAACAACTCTGATCTTCCTAGTGTACTACTCAAGAGCCTCACCAAGAACACTCACTCAATGTATGTGGAAACCCTCAGACTTTCTTTACAAGAAAGGTTGGATATATATACCTCACATCAGCAACATTTATAGCAATTTCATTGGCTAGACAATTTCTATAGAGTAGGCAGACGTGTGCCAACAAACAACAAACTGTCATTGCACAGTGTACTATTTATCGAGTGTCACTTTCAAGTTCACAAAGCTCGTGGGATCAGTGATGTGCCACCAAAATACGATACTTTTAATGCTTTAAACTTAGTATTTTGTGCATTCTCTAAGCGAAGCTAGTAGATTTGATGTGTTTTTATATTATTTTTTGAAGGATTACACGATTCAGGAAGTTTTTGCAAAGATTGCAAATGTTTAAGCTTTTGGTGATGTACGAGATCACCTACGAGCTGTGGTTTGATCCATGAGCCATAGGTGGGGGTGCATGGGCCCGAACCAGTGTTATGTATATTTTCTAAAGTTGCAACTATATAGTTAATAGGATGGGTCATGGTTCATTCACGACCCATAGACTTGTTTGTAAAAGGGAGGCCTAAGATTTTGATCGTTTCTAAAAGTTAAAAAGATGAAGGATTCTATGAACTGTAGTCCAATCTACGAGCCATAGAAATCCCTTCATATAAAGAAGATAACTTTTGGATGAAGCTGTTTACAAAGCCCTTCCACGAGCCATCATTAGAGTCACAACCCGTAAATTAGATCGTGGAAGGTTCTGAATCCGATACTCCTAATTAGTTTAGGATTTGGTTTTCTTTTATTATAAATAGGGTTTTTTGTAATTTTTGGATAGACATAACTTTAGAACACATATTCTTACTTACTTTTGGCTTGTTCTTTGATACTTGGAGTTGAGACGTTTTGTTCTTAACTTTGAAGTTTGTTGCTGTTTATATGGAGATTTTGGATTTTATGTTCTACAATTAGTCATTCTAAGTGTTTCATTATGCAAACATATAACATAGTTTTTTCATCTACAATGAATATAAGTAGCTATATCCACAACTAGGGTTGTGAGAACCATGAAAAACTAACAAAGTAAAAGCCAAATAATTTGTAATTTTTGGAAAGTGTGTATGCATGTATTATTTATCTCTTTATTTTCAATGCTTTTTAACAATGGCCAACGTTAGAACTCGCTTTATTTTTAGTCACTATCCCAAGGGGGTAATGAATGGGAAAATAGAGAATAACAGGATTCGATATAAGCACACTCGTCGAATAGACCTAAACGACCCAAGGAATAGTTGTAATGGGAACAGGGTAAGGGTTAGCATTACACTACCCATAAACAGCCCAAGTTGCATGGTGAAATTTTTCTAGTTGTCGGCCTAAGGAATTAGGTGAACATAACTTACCAGTTCTGCATGTTACATACTAGAAAAGGTTAAAATTATTAGGTTATACTGCATTAGGAATTCATGGGGAACACAATACCCTAGTTACTTCTCTTACTGAGTTAGTAATACTTGCATTGAATATTATTCTTAGTTTAGGTTCGAGTACTTTTTTTTTATATCAAACCCCTCCTTTCTGGAAGTAAGTTATTATATCATCAAAATTGCTTTAATTACTCTAAGTCTAGACCATATTCTTCGTGAGATCAAGCCTAACCATCGTTAGGTTCTATATTTGAACATCAACCGGTTATATTTTTATTGGGAGGTGTAATTTGGGCTTGATCAAATTTTGGCACCATTGCTGGGGAATACGACTTTTAGATTGGATTAATTAGGGTGTTAGAGAGTTAATCCTTATTTCCTTATTTTACATATTTTGTTATTGTTGTTTCGTTTTTATTACACAAGTGTAATGTATCCCCAATACTCGTAGTCGAGGGAAAGCCTTGACTCCATTTAATCCTGAGATACAGAGAACATTGCGAAGAATGGCTCAGATCAACACCAACAATACTGTAAACGATGCACTCAACGTCAATGTCCAAAATCCACCATCACTCCTCGTGGCAAAGAATCACACCACAAGGTCAACAAGAAGTAGTAAATGGGTGTAATCCATACAAACTTAATCCTAAGTAGATGTCATAGGAGCGATCGTGTTACCTTCTCTACCGGAAGATAATAAGTTTGTCATATCTAGTGGGTTACTACAGATGTTGCAGCATGGAGGGTAGTTCTTGGGATTACCATTAGAGGATCAACATAACCATCTACACAATGTTGTCTTTGTCTATAAGAGCATGATGGGAAATCCAAATCTATTCATAAATGCCGTTAGGCTCTGTGTCTTTCCATTACCTCTCACAGGTGAAGCAACAGTATGGTTATATGAGCTTCTCAGGGCTCCATTACTACATAGGTAGAAATGCAGGAAGCTTTTTTGGAGAATTACTTTCCCAAGTCAAAGAAGTTGAAGCTTAAGGATCGTATCAACAACTTCGAGCAAATACCAGATGATTCCATAAGTTCTAATTGGGAACGATTTATCAAATATTTGAGAAGTGTTCAAGACCATAAAATTGTTGATTATTCCTTAGTAAAAATCTTCTATTAGGCATTAGATGATAATTGGAAAGCGTTAGCCGATACCATAACGGAGGATCATTCTTGGATTGCACTTTTGTGGATGTGTGATGAGTCTATATTTCGGTCTCATTTCGGGGCTAGTTTTCAAAGAAACATTATCTTTACTATACTATTATTTCCAATATTTAATGAATATATATGTGTGCTATGTCAGAAAATGGTATTAAAAGTGCACAAAGGACAATACTTGCCAAATCTTGGAAAGGGAGCAAAAGTGCAAAAAGGCGGAGAAAGCGGCACTGCCTACATATTCGGTATTATGCTAAACACTCAGAGAGATCGCCTAGCATTGCAGCAACCAAGGTTCAAGTTCAAGCCAGGGATGTGTCAAAATCGATGTCTCAAATCATATTTGGCACACTGCCGAATGGCGTAGGAGATCGCCTAAAGTTGCAGGCCCCAAAACCCTGACAAGAAGGCGATGTGATAGGAACCTTGGAGAATCACCAAATAGTACTAGCAGAGTGAAGAGCCATCACCTAATATTTCAAAAGACAAATCCATATAAAGATGCAAAATAAAGTGATCAAGTGAACATTTAGTGCATCGCTAGAAAGCTCGGCGATGGTCAGCCTTGACCGCTGAATGAAAATTTGTAGAATAAACTCTCACATATTTGCACAGACTATATAAGAAAATAAGAAAGGATATTGTACATATCATATCATTCTTCTTGGTTTTACCGAGAGTAGTACATAGAATATTCCTTCTTTAGAGTACAAGGGTTGATAGGGTTTTCAAGCATTGGGAAAGCAAAATTTGCATAGATTGGCTGGTCATAATCAACTACTTTCTATTCAATCTATTTATCCATGACTGTAGCTGCTATCTTTGGTATTAAATCTTTAATTTCTAGCAAGTGTGGCTAAAATTATTGTAACCCCCCAGATCCTTCAGTTGCTTAGTCTAACGAATCACTTCTATGTGTGCACTACGATTATCCTTTGGGATTTGACCCCAACCTCTCAATTGGGTTATTATGCCGATGACGACCGTGTCTGTTTCCTTTGAGTAACCAGGTTGACTGACATAAAAATGGCACCATTGTCGGGGAATTGGCGAGTTCATAACTGAAGTGTTTGTTGAGCTTTGTTCTTTAGTTAGAGTTGTTTTTACCATTTTCATGTTGTTTTTTCTATTGAAAAATAGGTGTTAAGATGGAGGATGTTGGGAGTGTCCATGGTGAGAATGTTGAAGATGCGAATGTTATGCAGGGTGTTAGCTGGTATCAAGTGGGAAGCACAAGTGCTATCCGACTACCCCCATTGGCTGGTGGAGTTAATTTTCAGGTTACAAGCACTATGTTGTAACTCATCCAGCTGAAGGGATTGTTCATAGGAATTGGCCATGAGGATCCTCATGAACACCTCGAGGACTTTGTTGATGTTTGTCTCCCATTCAATTTCATGGAGTGAGTCAAGAAGCCATTTGACTGAGGTTGTTTCCATTTTCCATCACTGGAGAGGCAGTGAGGTGGCTGGATGAGTTACCTTAGGATTCTATTACTTCATCTTAAGAGATGCAAAATGCATTCCTCGAAAGATTTTTCCCTCCCTCAAAGATGATAAAGTGGAGAAGAAGTATTGAGAACTTCAAGTAGATATAAGGTGAGCCATTGCATGAAACATGACTTTAGTTTCGAAAACTCTTACTTTAATGCACTAATCATGGAGGTTCAACCATATGCTATTGCAATACTTCTATGTAAGCCTCGATACAGTTAACAATGAGGTAGCTGACCAGCTGGTGAGAGGAGGACTAATGACATAAACGTTCACTGAAGCTTGTGACCTCCTAGATGGCATAATAAAAATTAACTGAGCATGGCACATACGAGATGACATGGTACCTTCAGGGAACAGGGATTCATCCAAGGAGCAGCTCGCTAAAGATCAATAGAGGGACAAAAATATGGATAAGATGTTAACTAAGCTTGACCTCTTGACTAAGCATGTAATGGGAGGAAATCGTAAAAGTGTGAATGTTGTGGGAGCTGCTAGTGATGTGATGTTTGATGGTGAACTATTTGAAGGTGGTTACAATGAGGAGGTACATTATATGGGAAACCAAATGGTAAGTTCTTAGTTAGCTTTTCCAAGACCACCCAAGTATCAAGGTTGGAACAATAACATCGGATGGTGAGATCATATGTGGCCTGACCAACCTTAAGTTAGGGGTTGGGGAAACTGTGACGGGATAAGAGATAGGTATGTTCCACCTCATGATAGGGTGAAAGATACTGACCTTGTGGTGAATCCATAGAATCTTTGGACTGAAGATATGCTTACCCAAATTTTGAGCAAGGTGGAAGCCTTTGATAATGTCTTGAAGAAGATGAAGTCAAACTTTTCATAGGTGAGTCAAATAGTATCGTCACATTCAGCATCTATTTAGCACCTGGAAACTCAGCTTGGAAACATGTCAACTCATCTAAATCAACATCCAAAAGGAGGTTTGCCTAGTGACATAGTGGCCAATCTTAAGGGAAATGATCAACAATGCTTGGCCATTAATACTCATAGTTATAAAGTGGTAGAAGGCATAACGCCATCACTTGTTATGGAATAAGGCCTGAATGAACTGGGAGAAAGTAAAGGTGTAGTTACTATTTAAGTTGATGAGTGTGTAGCTAATGATGAAGGTGGTGATGCTCTTAGGAATCCTGAGAGTGACAAACAAGAGTGGGGATTATGTTTTAAATGTCAAGAAAATATTCCCCAAAAATTCAAGTCCAATATGAGGTTTAAAACACCTCAAGTCAAGAGTGATCCCCCTTTTCCTCAGAGATTGTGTCATGACCCAAGCCTAGGACCTAGACGTGACACGACGAATGGGGAACCCGAAGGAAACCCAAACAAGGCTCTTAATGTCACGCCCCAAAGTCTGATTAGGGCGGACTGGCACCCGTTGCCGATAAGGCTCGGGAGAACCAACTTATATCT
>JAPFFP010049390.1:0-31640 GCA_026153255.1 Solanum medicagineum
GTGGACAAACGTGGCATCTCAGTATTGGCTGAAAAAACACGTCAGCGCGACTGTACTCACGCGCCACATCAGCGACTGGTCTGTGCCTATTTGTTGAGGAATTGCCAAGTTGAGGGTCCTATTTGTGCACTATGAAAGTATAAGTTCCAACTTACAAAATGGTGCCAATTTGGGGTTTACCCTTATCTATAATATATTAAAAGCGTGAAGGTTCTTAGAAATGTTGTCTGAACTTTTTGCCCTTCATTGAAAATCTCTTATTTAGAAAAAATCGTCTTTTCATTATTTCTCTTTAAATTAATATTTAATTATATTTATAATATTGACTTTTAAAATATATGGAAAGAAGCAATGAAATAAGTGGAAAGACTCTTAAATCTTCCTTATTTGATAGACTTATACTTCTTTCTTATTTGAATCAAGAAGATACCCTACAATCCCCAAGGAAAATTCTAATTTGTCAAGTTTTAATTAGTGTAGAATCTCTTTATATAAGACCTTTATAAATAAATAATTTATCAAAATTAGTGAATTATTTATCTTTTTATAAGTTCATAATTAAATTTTATTTTTCTTTGTAATATTTGTTATCAAACGAGGTACTCGCTTTGATCAAACACCAAGACTAGTGTATTATATATATACCTTATGTCATATATAAGTTATCACTTTGTTCTTGATTTATCTGTATTACTCCCTCTGTCTTATTTAATTGAATTTGCGAATTAATGCACACATATTAAGAAAAACATTCAAAGAAAAAATTTAAACCATACTTTCCACTATTGCCCTTTGTGAAGTCATAAATATGTAGTGTAATTTATTTTATAAAAAGGGAAAACGCTCAAATATGTCATCGAACTTTGAGTAAAATCTCATTTATGTCACCCATTAAAAGTTTGGCTCATTTATGAAATTACCGTTTGAGAAAAGATTCATCTATGCTATTATTTTTTTAAACTCCATTTTGCAAAACCACTTAAACAACTTTAAACACTTTTAAATTAGAGTTTTGGATCAAATTATGTAGTCTTTTAAATCATTCTTCTTCAAAAATACCAAGAACATACGAAGAATACCAAGAATTCCCAAATTTTCAACTTTTTCAAATATTCATGGAATCAACCCAAATTTCAAGAGTAGCATTCTTCCGAGCTAGGCAGCAGAACTTAATACTTTTTGAGCTCGAATCAACCTAACTCAACAAGACTCACTTGCAATTTTTCTTCAAAGTTTCAAAACTTTAACCTTCTTTAATGGTAAAATATTCTCCTCAACTCTAAATTAATTGAAATTTTGAATGTAAGCTCGAAAATACTAAGGAATAAAGATATTGTATAAAAAAACAACAGTAAAAGCACAAACCAAAGCGATTTTTTTTTTAAATTTTGGGACTGATTTCTCTTCTTCTTTTTTTAAAATATTTTTTCGCCTAGTGTTGTGAAACTCTGTAGAAAAATTTCCAGTAGGTCTTGTTGAGTAAGGTTGAATTGGAGGTCAAAAGATATTGAGTTTTGGTATTTAGCTTGGAGGAATGCTACTCTTGAAATTGAAGTTGAAAATTTGGGAGTTCTTCATGTTCTTGGCATTCTTGAAGAAGAATGACTAAAAAGACTACATTTGATCCAAAACTCTAATTTAAAAGTATTTAAAGTTGTTTAGGTGGTTTTGCAAAATGGAGTTAAAAAATAATGGCATAGATGAGCCTTTTCTCAAACGGTAATGACATAAATGAGCTACACTTTTAATGGATGACATAAATGATGATTTTCTCAAAGTTCGATAGCATATTTGAGTCTTTTTCCTATAGAAAATATATATAAAAGTTCAACAAATGAAAGGGCGAATATGAAAAAAATTTCAAACATTTATCTTGAATTTTGAACAATTCAATTATTTCGAACCTTGAAAAAGCCTCAAAAATTCAATTAATTTGAGACAAAAGAAGTATTAGTTATATATTTGTTCAAATTAACATTGTACCACACCCGATAATCCAACCAAAAAAATACTATTGACTTCTTTAACAGTTAGATAATGATTTTAATTTTATGGGGTTGTCAATTTCTTAAGAGTTTAGATTATTTTTTCCCTCAATGGGTTAACCAATTAATAACCTAAAATAATTAAAGAAAATCTTGTAGGTCATTGTGTTTTATTACTCATGTTGTGCAAATAATACATACATAGTTGGTTCCTTTTGTATAAGATGTTATGCTTGCTATTTTCTACTTGCAATTAATCTTCTTAATACTGTGTTGTTAATACTATTCCAAACTGAGAGTTTAGTTCAATGAAACATGCATGATTTTCAGGCGCAAATTAAATTACTTGATAATTCTTGGAATACCCTAATGAATTATATTTATCTTATTGCGTACAAGTGACTATCTAGAAAGAAAAATATTTATGCGTGATTAAGATGATAAACTCAATAACGATCAATAACAGATTAATCAATAATCGATTGATCAATTTCTTAATCATTTTTTAATAATTTAATCGATATGTCTACAAATCAATAAGTCAGATTGATAATCTTTAAATATTTTTTTGAATCGGACCGATAGATACACAATCCTAAAATATAATCATTTCACAGTGTATTTTTCAAAGCATTAAGAATTATATTTATTTTATCTTTAACTAATAATTGAATATTAAAAAAAATTACAGTCAAAAGAAATCAACGATGATTTATAAAGTAAGATGAAATAATCACTCATATTACGAGTCTATTGTTAAATAAATAAAAAAGTCAAATATTAACAAAATCTAGCCTTGAAATAATGTAATTATCCATCCAACATAAATAAATCGAACTTTCACATCGTATCATTACTCATAAAATAACAGTTCATAAATTTATAATTTTATATATAAATTGTAGTATGCATAAAAAAATTGCTTATATGTATTATTCTAATATATTTTCTTGTATATTGATCGATCATCAATAATTCATTCTTTTAATGTAGATTTTTTTTTTCAAATCACGGAATGTGATTTGAAACATAATGAAATTTGTGTGTCATTGATAGAAAAGATATTAAGGGGATACAACATAGATTGTCTTTTCTTATTATCATAAGGTAAATCGAATGAGAACTAAAAATGAGGGTACCACATTGAGTACAAAATGATCCAAAAAGCAAAAGCTCACCAAATTGAAGAAAGAGGGTGAAATAGATAAGAGTAACTTACTTTGGGTCCAGTCATTAAGTATCAAGAGATTTTTGTTTGGATCTCATGTGATAAAATAAGGCAACCATAACATTATTAGAAAATATAGAATTAGCTACACGATTTTTCAATAATTCCCAGCAACTTCGTCGCTAAAAACCTCCTAGATAATTGACTTTTTTTATTTTAATAATTCATCATTAATCCATAACATAATAAAATAAACATGAAAATTTTGCTATTTAGATATGAAATTCTATCCATCACCAATTCTTCGTTTCCTAATAGTGAAAGCAACGAGCAATCATGATCGAAGCTTAGCTTTAGCCAATAAATTAGTAGTAAGGTTAATTACAATGAAACTCTTACCAAACGCAAAAAGAAAAAGAGCCTTCGCCATTTAAACGGTCAAACATGTTAAGAGCAAGGTAATAAAACAACATTTGATGGAAATAATGATGGGAAATTTTCATATATATATGAAAACTAAAAAGTTTATCTATATTTTCTAAGGGGAATTTTCATAAATAGTATATAGTTGAAACTTAATATGGTCAGATAGTTATATTTTACATAATTACACGGCATAACATTCGCTATGTGACATGGAGAGGAGGAGAGAGGTGAGCGAGATTCGGAGAGAGAGGAAAGAAGTTAATTGTATAAGTATATTTGTCAAATTCCATGTGTATATCTGTCAAATAATTATATATGTGTAACTAATATACATATGTATTTGTATATCTGGCAAACGAAATTGGGAGAGGAAGGAGAGAGGTGAGCGAGATCGAGAGAGGGTGGGTAGAGGCGAGCGATAAAGGGTAGAATATGGAGAAAGACGAAGTGTATATGTATATCTATCGAATTGACTATGTATATCTGTCAAAATAATTGTAGATGTAGCAGGTATACATATGTAATTGTATATTTGGCAAGAAATTGTAGAGAGAGAGGAGAGAGAAAGAGAGGAGAGAGAAAATATAAATAAAACTATAACTATAGTTATAAAGTGTAATTTTTTCAAATTATAGTTGCATAATGTAAATGCATATTATTTGCCTAATTATGTTATTTTTCCTTTTTTAAATTACAAAAAATAGCCTATGAAGGCCATGAGTGCTCAAATCAGCCCAAGACCATTAGGCTTTTTTGCTCAAATTAGCCCAAGTCCGAATTACCATTTTTTATTCCTTTTTTCCAGTGTTGTTTTAAAATATTATTTTATTATTATTTTGCTGCGATTTTTTATGATAAAAAAGAAAATTTTACTTTTTCAAAAAAAACTTTTTTCATGTAGTTTTTTGTCTGTGTTATTTTTTATTAAGAAAATATTTTGTTTTTATTTGGCCATATATATATATATATTTATTATTGGGTATTTTTTTCATGTTTCGATTTTGTATACATATGTATAAACGTGTATCAATATTATATAAATAGTTATGTAAAGTATCAACATTGTATAAACTATATATAAGCATGTATCAATATTATATAAATAGCATGTAAACGTGTATCGATATTGTATAAATTGTATACAAACGTGCGTCGACATTATATAAATCGGTATGTAATGTATCAACACTATATAAATGGCTCATAATCGTATAATAATATTTTACGAAATAATTATGTAATACGAGCACATTTTGGGAAGCGAGAAAAAAAGACGACCAGAATTAAACAATGAGACAAGACATATTATCGTGAGTGGCACGTTAAATTAACTCTTAAGTTTCTTATTTAGTCATGATCTATTATTACGATGCAATCATTTTTATTATATATATATATACACACACATATTCTCTATGTTTCAAAAAGAATAATCTAACTTGACTTAATACGAATTTTAAATAAAAAGTAAACTTTCTAGTTATGATGAACTATTTGTCCATCCACAACTAAAGTATATTAGTAATATTTGCGTAGTTATTAAGGTTTTTGAATCTTATAATATTTTTAAAGATGTTATAATATTTGTGTTATTATAAAACCTCTCATGATACTAAAATAAAAACCCTATAGTTCAATGTTTTCATGTATTGAATTAATTTTTTAAAATGGCCTAATAAAAGTAAGTATTACCACATAAATTAAAATCAATCTTAAAATATAAAATACAATAATTATAATAATAACATATCAAGTATATTTTTATTAAAAGAAAAAAAGAAAGCCTCTGAATTATATAACAGTATGAAATATTGAATACAATTTTTTTTAATTTCTCATTAATATTCAATATTTACATTAGATCTACTTGGACCAATAAACAATATCTAATGCTTTCGAAAATCGAAGCTGTCCCGGAAAACCGTTAAGTGCAGCAGAGGACTCGAGGTTTGACCTTTTTCTTTTTTTCTTTTTAAAATTAAAAGATTAAAAGGATTTAATATTTCTTATATATGTGTATATGTATTAAAATAATAATAACTGAATTTTAAAAATATAATATAATTTATTACAAGATGAACTCCTTGCTCTCACTTAATTGGCTCTCCCCTTATCCATCCGCAAGCTTAAATTTTACTTCATTTGGTCCATGTCAAGGGTGTTTTTAACTTCCAACGTTCCACTTTTTAAGATATTTGCTCATTCATATGTTGAAATAAAAAGTGTTTTCAGCAACTTATTCTTATAGTTAATAATATTTTCTTCATCTCAAATTAATTAAATTTTTGAAACGTTTTTCAATGTTCAAAATAGTTGAATTGTTCAAAGTTCAAAAAGAATATTTAAAATTTTTTCTATATTTGCCCTTTCATTTATTGAAATTTTATATTTTCAAGGAAATAAATTACACTACATATTTATGATTTAACAAAGGACAATAGTGGAAAGTATGATGGAAATTTTGACTTTGAATGTTTTTTTAATGTATGCATTATCTCACAAATTCAATTAATATGAAACAGAGGGAGTACTGCTTATATAATACTGTAGTTTTCTCATTTTAATTTAATTTATGTGATATTTTTTTACTTTTTGATGATTAATTTGATTAATTGTTAAGGTTAAATTTAATTAGATTAACTCAATATTCTAAATTATAATTTAGTTATTCAAAAGTTATATAAAAAAATATTATGAGCTACGATTTTTCTCATGCTAATATGATCAACAAACATATTTTGAAAAATCTCTCAATAATTATAGTTTAAATCTTGAACAAAAACAAAAATGCTACCTAATTGAGACAAAGGGAGTAGTTTCTTGATTGCATAAAATTTTACTTACCTATCTTTCTTTATTCAAGTAAGATAGTTGATCGAGAAAGGTTCTCTTCCACTGATAAAAGAACACAAGGCAAATCTTTCGCTCTATAGGGATCGGGAGGGCATAGCACAATTCTTCTTGGAGGAGGGTTCTTTGCTCGGGTGACTGATCCTGCCATAATGTACTTCTACCTATTATAGCACCGACAATCGAAGTCGAGCATACACGATGATCTTCATGCGTGAATAGCCGGGAGGAAAGAAAGGGCGGTAGATGATAATGAGAAAGGGCACCGCATTTGGACGGGCGGAATGAATGAGCGAAAGGTGTCATGGACCCTGTCTCCCTTTCGTTATCTTCTAAGGTAGTTAAGAAAAAAGTTAGCCGGGTTGGGAAGGGAAGAACGAAAGGCTTTAATTAAGAGAAAAAATAGTAACCTATAAGAAAAGATGGTAGGAATACCTGGAACGTAGTGCAAGGTTTTAGTAGTCTTTTCCTGGCAAACAAGGAGATGCGGGGAAATAGTTAAATTTGCCAGCCGTGTGAAAGGAGTAGTTTTTTGATTACATAAAATTCTACTTACCTAAAGAGGAATAGATTTGTGATAAAATAACTACTCTATATATTCACTTTTAATTTTTACGACTAATTGGTAATGATGTGCATTTCCAACGTTTCAATTGGTAAAGTGGGGGTGTTTCATGAGCTTTATGATTTGTTTTTCATTTGTATGGTAGTTTTTAATCAAATTTAAATTCATTACTAAGAAGGAAATGCTGGCACTGGTGTATGCATTTGATAAATTCAGATCTTATTTGGTGGGGACCCAAGTGGTGGTGTTCACACGACAGTGAAGTATTTGTTCAAGAAAAGGATGCTAAGCCGCGCTTGATTAGATGGATCTTATCGCTCCAAGAGTTTGACATCGAGATCAGAGATCGAAAGGGAAGTGAAAACCAGGTTGCTGATCATCTATCTCGTCTGGAGACTGATGCTTACATAGGTGAGCAACTACAAATTAGAGAAGAGTGTCCAGACAAGCAGCTATTAGCCATTGAGGTGGAACAATTACCATGGTCTACGGATATTGTAAATTACTTAGTAAGTGGTGTGTTCCCAACTGATGCAACATATCAGCAGAAGAAGAGGTTGGCCACGATGCAAAGGCATATGTCTGGGATAAGTCGTACCTATTCAAGCAAAGAGCTGACCGCATGGTAAGGAGGCGTGTTCCGGAGGCAGAGATGAAGCCGATTCTAGAGAGATACCATGCCTCTCCATATGGGGGCCATCATGGTGGTGACCGGATAACGCATAAGGTATTACAATCTAGTTTCTTCTGGCCCACCCTATTTAATGATGCTGTTCTATTCTCCAGGGCCTGTCATGCTTGCCAGAAGACAGGTGCTATATCCCAGAGGCATGAGATGCCCTTAAACAACATTTTGGAAGTGGAGATCTTCGTCATTTGAGGAATTGATTTCATGGGGCCAGTCTTACCATCATTCGAGTGCCATTATATTCTGGTAGTTGTGGACTACGTTTCCAAATGGTTAGAAGCAGCGGCCCTTCCAACCAATGATGCGAAGGTGGTGAGCAAGTTCCTCCGAGAGAACATCTTCACATGGTTTGGTACTCCAAGGGCTATTATCAGTGATGGCGGTACCCATTTTTTAAACAAAACTGCGAAGAACTTACTAGCGAAATATGGGATACGACATAAGGTAGCCACAACATACCATCCACAAACCAACGGACAGGTGGAGGTGTCTAACCGGGAGGTGAAGGAGATATTGCAAAAGACCGTGAATGCCACCCGGAAAGATTGGGCAGAAAAACTGGATGAAGCATTGTGGGCATATCGGACTGCCTACAAGACCCCAATAGGAGCCTCTCCTTATAGGCTAGTCTATGGAAAGGCATGTCATTTTCTTGTAGAGCTCAAGCATCGGGCGTATTGGGAGATTATGAAGCTGAATCTTGACCCTGAATTTACTAGAAGGAAGAGACTTGAGTAATTGGAGGAGTTAGATGAGTTCCAGCTCCAATATTACGAGAATGCCAAGCTCTACAAAGAGCGGACGAAGAAGTGGCACGACCGGCACATAATCAAGCGGAACTTCGAGCTGGGCCAATAGGTACTACTATTTAACTCACGTCTTAAACTGTTTCTAGGGAAATTGCGGTCCAAGTGGAGTGGACCATACGTGGTGGTAGCGACCACACCCCATGGTGCAGTGGAGCTAAAGGACTTGACCACGAACCAAAGTTTTTTGGTGAATGGTCAACGTGTCAAGCACTATTATAGTGTGGACGCGAATCTAACAATGGAGGCCATCAAGTTGGCCAAAGATGATTGAGCACATCATGCGTCGTGCTGCGACGTTAAATTAGGCATTGCACGAGAGGCATCCCGTGGTGAGGTAACATAGTTGTGTTTATTTTCGCTAAAACAAAAGCAGATCCCGTACAAAGAGTAAGAAAAATTTGCACAAGTATAGGTCCGCAATGCCTCAGCATCGCGAATCCTGCACAAATTGTGTTTAAATTTTTCAGTCCTCAGTTCTCTATGATTCTTTGGCAATCCTTTTTTTTTACTTTGTCTAATCCATTGTTTTAGTGTTTTGAAGCATGTCCAGGTGTTCGAAAAAATTTTCGGAGCCCGGAGCTAAAAAGTGGAACTTAATTGTTGCTAAAAAGATTAAGCATAAGCGATGGTTGTGCGACGAGGACCCATCGCGGATGCCTACTATTTCTACACCCAGGTGAAAATTTGAGTAAGTGTGGGTCTGCGTTGCTTCCGCATCATGGAGCAAAAGCGGATGCACACTGTTTTTGCACCTAGGTACGTGGTTTTCCTAAACTGTCAGTTTGTGTTGCCTCTGCGTCACGGAGCTGCGTGAAGACTTACTATTTCTGCATCTTGGAAAATGTTTATTTAAGTGTTGATCTGCGTTCTCTCCATGTCGCAGAGGGAACGCGGTAATGTGTAAAAATTTCTGGCGTGCCGACGTGGTCCCACCCCATTTAAATACCCCCCACGTGACAATACCCCTATTTTTTTCTCATTCCTAATTCCCTCGACCCTATTCCCCTTCTTCTCTAATTCTCTCCTCTTCTTCTTCCCTCTTTCCCCCAAATATCAAACAAGTTCGCGTCGCATATCTTTAGGGCCAAGAAATTCATTGCATAAACATCATTCTCCACACAAGGTACGTTTTTCCCACTTTAATTTTGCGGGATTCTTGGGCTCCAAGGTTCGAATTATTTCATGCTTTGGGTGAATTTGCAAGTGGGTTGCCTTGTTTCTTGTTAATTCTTTGTAAATACATATTGGGTGTGCGTTATTTTTGGTTAATATGGTTAGATATGTGCCTATTGTGTTTGATTTGTTGGGTGAAAACTCTAGGTCGAAATTGCACCCAAATTTGGGAAAAGTTGGGGGTTATGTGTTCTTCTCCATGCCTTGGGTCAAATTGTTGGTTGTATATTAGGTTGTGCCAAATATTTGAGTGTAGGGTTGAATTCGTAGAATGTGATGAAGGTTTGTTCTTTCAACTATCAAAATATGGGGATGATTGGGGGTCTTGAGGATTAGATGCTTGTGATGGGGCAGTAAGGGGTGTTTCACCCCACAAATTGTGCCCCATGTTCAACTATGGGGTAGTTTGTTAAGGGGGTTTTGCTGTGAGTATTTGTTAGGGGTGTCACCACACCCCAATCTTGAAAGATACTTGAAAAAGAAGGAAGAGATCGAGTTGTTTCTGTACGACTCACTGTTAATACTTGTGGGGTGTGCTCTGTATTTGGTGAATCCCTTATTGTGCGTACAAATGGTGCCTTGTTGTTAAGAGTGAAAGCCCCAACTTGAATTTGTAGAGTTCTGGCGATCACTTGGGGTATCGTCGGTACCGTCGTCATGCTTTGTGCTTGATTAGTGGGTGCTAAGTGATATATACCAAAGCTTAAGTGTGGGGTTGATTGCTTGGCACTCTTGAACTTAATAAATAGGAATACTATGTTGTGATGGTGGATGGTATTGCTTGGAAAATGTTAGTTGCAGTCCATTGCAGAGTGATTGAGCCCACATGACTTGGGGAAGTCTGAGTACCCTTGCCATGCGGGCATGAGTTTGAGTGTGGGGTCATGAGCTTGGAGAGTAAGCACTGATGTTGCCCTTGTGTTTTGTAAGGAAACGGTCATGAGATATTCCAGATGTGCCCAAGGGTACTAGGAGGGGTCAGTACCCTCAATCCGAGGCCAAGGCTGTCAATAGAGAGGGAAGGAGGTGGTACAAATCTCAAGATGAGACAAAGTACTATCCCGATTTCCCTATTGACGTAGATTCCCTTTGGGACAAGTACCCCCAAATTCTAAACCGTTGCAATCAATTGAGTTTAGGGTTCTTGTTCCGAGCACTTATGCCTTGCATTCTGAGCTTGGTTAGGGAATTGTATGCCAACATGAGCACAGAGCAACGGTCCCAAATGGTGACTATTCGTGGATTGTTGGTCAACTTCTCACCGCTAGCGATCAACTAAATCCTGGGCACCCTTGAAGAGGTCTCAGCAGGAGAATTCAATGAGTTGTGTCTTCGCCCGCCCTACCAAGACATCAGGCACAATATTTCTGGGTGTAGGTCCATGGCGAGATGGGTCCGACATGCTGAGCGGGGCTATCACCTCTCTTTTCCTTTTGCTCATATGTCCAGGGAGGCTAGAGTCAAGGTGAAGATCGTGATGCACTCTTTCTTTCCAGGGAAACACTTCACCAATGTGACTAGAGATAGAGTGTGCCTCGCATATGCAATCATGAGGGCCATATAGCTGAACTATGGGGCAATCTTCAGACTAGTGATGCGGAAGGCTAAGACCCATAAGGGTCGCAGGGCCATACTGCTCTGTGTCGTGCTGTAGGTGTTCCCGAGGAGGAGGCAGACTACTGCCCGGTCATTCAGGCCCCCCCTATGTTGCAACTAACAGTAAGGGGCCTGACGTGCACAAGGGCCCAGTCTTGACTACAATAGAGAGGGCTTATCGGGATGAGTTGATTATGGGTCACATATACGGCCTAGAGATGCTGAGACACTGGACTGGCAGCCGACCTTCCACAAGAGAGGCATTATAGGAGGTTGAGGTGGAATGCCCACTAAATGATCATGCCAAAGCCGTGCTACACATTGGACCTCGGTTCACTGAGCCAATAGATGATGACATTCCTATGAACCCAGGGGAGGAGGATGAGGATGAGGACGAGGATGATGAGGAGGCTGAGGAAGACGACATAGCTGATGTGCATTCGGTGTATGTAGGCGGTTAGCCCATCTTACTAGGACCTGGTGATGCCTGAGCACTGCAGTTCCCACCTTGCAGGTTATGTATGGTTAGCACTGAGGGCAATGCTAAGTTTAAGTATGGGGTGGGAATCCCTTTGACTTTGATAATGCTTCTGATATTCTATGTTTGGCATGTACTAAGACCATATGTTAGTTATTATTTCTGCTTTATGTTTATGTTTGAACATCTCAATGTAGGGTTGAACATCGTTTAATTTTGTTGGGTCTATAAATAATGGGTAACTACTACTTTGATGCATGGATGCTTATGTTGGTATTTTATGAATGCATTTGATTGTTGGTAGTTGTATGGCTATTGATATTAGCTGTGTGTTAGTCATAGTTAAGTGATAGGGACCCTATGATGGATGGATGATGACCGTACTAAGAGCATTTGTCAAATCGAGTTCATATAGAGTGTGTTAGTGTGCGAAAGAGCATCGAGCGTGAACCTTTATAGTTAAGGGTTGGTTGTTTGAGCCTTATGAATCACTATTGTATGATGCTAATTAAATGAGTTCATGGGAATCAAGCAATAAGAACTCTAGTGCTAACCTTAGAATGAAAATCTGCCATGAATGAGTGAGCCAATTGTGAGTCTCGGTTGTCATAGGTTTGAGAACTTACATGGTATGTAGAGTAGACTTGGGAGGAATCAGAACTAGAGGAGAGGTTATAGGCATTTCTTTGGTAGATGTATATAACCCTAGTTAGCCCTTGTTGAGCCTTAGCCTATTCTTTGACTAACCACATTCCAAGTCAATCCCTTTTTCTTTATGCAATATCTGTTTTTTATCCTAATTTCCTAGCGCTTGAGCACGATGAATAATAAAAGAGGGAACTGGAGTGGACACCCGAGAGTATGTGAAATAAGAAAGTGTCAAAAAAAAAGAAAAAAAAAAGAGAAGTTAGTTAGATAGAGTCTCCCAGAACAGTAGGGGTCCGCATTGCTTCCGCGTCGCGGAGCAATCGCGGATGCACACTGTTTTGGGCCCAAATTATGCCAGTTAATATAGTGCTGGTCCGTGATGCCTCCGCGTTGCGGATCCATCGCGGATGCATACTGGGATGAAAATAATAATAATAATATAAATAAATAAATTTTAATTTTCCCTTTGCTTAGTCATTGTTTGTTTAGGGTGTCTACGTGTTTGTAAGGAGTTTGTTGGGTGGTCAAATTAAATAAATAGGAGTACTCACAACTTTATTTCAAGAGGGGTTGTGAATCAAGGGGACATGAGAAGAGGTGAAGGGTGTGCCACGAGCACGTGGGAATTGAACCATGTCAGCCATATCCATAAATGTATCCCACCTAGCCGCAACCTACATTACAACCAAACAAAGACCTACGTGATCCTCTAAGAAAAATTCCAACTAGGTCTACCTTTACACAATGGGCAAGCCTATGGTTCTTTGTACATGCATGTGAATTCTTTATGAGTGGGAGAGTTGTTCTTTAATACAAAGTCCTTAATTTATATTCAATATTTTGCATTGAGTGTGTGGACTATTTCTTCATGTGAGGACACTTGTTTCATGATAGATATCAGATGTTATTAACTTCTTTGAGAGATTAGGTGAGCAAAACTTAAAATTGATGAGTTAGACTCCTTCCTTGAGGCTAGGAGGTTAAAATTTGTTATTTATTTGTGTATCTTGCATAATGATTTAGAAGTGTACGTGATATTTTTTGGATGATCTAAATTATTTGTATCAATCAAAGTGGTGGTTCTATTTGAATTTTTTGATGAGTTTTAATAGTTGCTCGAGGACGAGCAAAAGTTTAAGTATGGGGTGGTGATATTGAGACAAAAATGCATATTTTTAATCATTATTTACCTCATATTTAATACTTTTATTTATCCTTTTTAAGCATAAATTTTATGGATTGTGCTAAATTATGTATTTTATTTGTAGGATTACATTGACGCGAAAATAAACAGATTTGAACTCAAATGAATTAAAAAAGGAAGATTACAGAAGAAAAATCAAGTTGACAGCTTAATAGATTAAAGTGAATATAATAATTATATTATTATATATGTATAATGACTTGAAGAAATTGCAATTTGCAAACTTGAAGAAGCTGCCACGTGGACAACATTGAATTTTTGGAGGCGGTGTACAATACTTTTCATGTGAAGACCTAATTTCTTCAGGATTTGGGTTTCCCAATTTGTTTTGGACTCAATTATTTTAGTTGAGGCTTTTTCCTACACCTATAAATTTTCCATAAAATTAGGTTTAATATAACTTTTGATCTAGAGAGAAATAGGAGCCGTCATGGAGGCCGGAGAACTTTGGTTTCATCTTTTCTTTTCCATTATTATTTATTTTTATATTTATCTTTGAATGATTTATGGTAATTTCTTCATGTCTATGCAGAGTTAAACTTCTCGTTCTAAGATTATGGTAGCTAATAAAATAATTGTTTAGTCATTATTAATTCGAAATATTTATTTATCTTATTAGTTGTTCTTGTATTGCTTTTATCTATACTTCCGAGTCTGGCCAACTAGGAAGTAAATTAGTTGTTCATTCTGGATTCGAGAGATGCTGGAGTGGATAGAACACAGAAGTATATGGAGCTTGTTCGACTAGGAAACTAGATTGATTCGTGTAAGGGAGACTCATGACAACAACCCTTACACCTCACTTGGTTCATAATACAGGAAGATAACATTAATGCATTTTTATTGGTCTATCTATCTCTGCTCAACGATGTAGCTAGGCAGTCAATAACCGTAGGCCGGCAGAGGCGTGCAACCCTGTTAAGGTAATTTTAACCCTATGAATCAGCAACTAGATAATAAAATAATTTGATAAAATTGAGACTAAACATGATTATTAGCTCAGCCATAATCTTAGATTGATTCATTCATTGATTGTGTAAAAATATCTCTTTTGGTTAATTGTTCACCACTTAAATAAATAATTGGAATTAATAAAAACTTAGTAAATAATTAATTGACAAGTCCTTTGGGTTCGACATTCGACTTCTGAAAAGAGCCACTATATTACTTGGGTTGACCATGTATACTTGCGTGTACGAAGAAAGCAACAGGAAATTGACTAGGACAATAGGTAACGGTTAGTTGGCACACCATAGTTGTCGACCAAGCGCTATGCTGAAATTCGACCTTCACCTTCACAACAAAGCTAGAAAAACCCAAATTACCGTCCTATATGCGAATTCCTAATGAGAGTTATGTTGTCTAGGGTAATTGAGTCAACGAATCATGGGGAACACAATTCTCAAGTTGTCCCTAATTTGATTGTCTTCTTGCATAAATAGTGTAGTGTTTATTTTTTTTTATTTTGAACCACAAACCCCCCCTCCCCCTCAATTCTAGAGACTTTAGTAATCGATGCTTGAAATAATTGATAGTGGATCTATATAGTCAAGCCCCGTATTCCCTGTGGATTCAGCCCTAACCTTCAGTTAGGTTAATTACTGACTGAGACCGCTTTATTGTTGGAGAGTGAACATAAAAAGTTATGGCGTCGTTACCAGGGAATACAACTAGGTTCTTGACTTGATTTCACTAGTAGTTAATTTAAGTGTTAATTTCTAGATTCTCTTATATTGTTTACTTTTACTTTTATTTTTGTTATTTAGTCTTATTTGCAGGGTGTACTAGGTTGTATGCCCAATATGAGGACCCAGGGCAATCCCTTAGCTCCGATCAATGTGGAGATCCATCAAATCACTAGAAAAATGGCTGATGTGAATCAGGATATTGCGGTTGAGGAAGAATTGAATGTGAATGATGATGATATGGGATGAAACGAGAATCCACCATTAAAGGGATAATAGGCCACAACTTAGGGATTTCAACGAAAACGCTTATGGTTGGAATCAATATCGCTTGAACCCTATGCCCATGGACGTTACTCGTGCTATAATGTTGCCACAATTACCGGAAGACACTAAGTTCATAGTGTCAAGTGGATTACTCCAAATGCTCTAAAACCATGGTTTGTTCACAGGGTTACCTTCAGAGAATCCCCGTCCTCATCTCCATAATTTCATCTTCATCTGCAAGAGTGTCATAGAAACACAAAATCTTTCTTTGAATGCAGTTCGTTTGCGAATGGTCCCATTGTCACTAACTTGTAATACAACTATTTAGTTGTCTGAGCTTCTTCAAGGTACAATAATAAGCTAGGCAGAGCTTCAAAGGGTTTTCCTAGAAAGGTACTTTCCAAGGTCAAAGAAGCTTAAGCTCAAAGATCAAATAAACAATTTTGAGCAATTGCCTAGTGACTTTATTAGTACCATATGGGAAAGGTTAACCAAGTGTTTGCGAATGATCCTGGATCATAAGATTGTTGATGATGCCTTGGTTGAGATTTTCTAATGGGCGCTTCACGAGAATAGTCAAGCTTGTGCTGACACAATCATGGGAGGCATGATTCTTGACCAACCTTTTCCATTGATTGCCGAAAGGATGGAGCAAGTGGTTAAAGCCAATAGAGCATGGGGTCAAGGAGAGAGAGGTACCATGAAGACTTCTTAGCAGTAAACACCAACAATGAGCAAGCTAAACTCAATGAGGAGATCATGCAACAACTTGCCTAACTTCGCACAAGCATGGATTTGGTCTTAAAGAAAAATCATTCGAGCGTTCAAGCGGTGACACATAAACCTCCTAAGGAACCCATGTATGATGAACCATTCTTTGATGAAGATACTTGCTTCATGAGTAACCAATCAGCGGGTTTCTGGATAACCCTCAAGGGTCCAATTCAGACTATTGGAGGCAAGGTTCCGAGAATCAAGGTCGAAACTACAACCGTGATAGTACATGCAGAGACAACCAAGGTGGTTATTATGAAAGAGAGAGTGCCGGATGCCAAATGAGGTATAAGAGATGGTTATAACAATGGATCTTATATGCCTCCCCATAACCGTGATGCCGGATCAAGTACTTCTAGGATTGAAGAAATGTTTGACAGTTTGTTGAAGAGAGTCGACCATCAAGATGAGACCTTGGAAGGAATGAAGTCGGATATTTTAAGCATAAACCAAAAGATACAGTCTTACTCGGTGGCTATCAAACAATTGGAACAATAATTTGGGAAAGTTTCTTCGCAATTGAACCAACCTCAAAAGGGCACTTTACCAAGAAATGCAGTTCAAAATCCAAAGAATGATGGGCATTGCATGAAGATCCTGACTAGAAGTGGTAAAATCAGTATAGATTCCCTACGGTCGGTTGTTGTGGATGAAAGCCACAAGAGTAGTGATGATGAAAAAGCTAAAATGAATGACACAAATGAGCAACCTAAGAGGTTCAAGACCTTTCCTAGACCTCCATTACTGTATTCTCAAAGACTCAAGAAGACGGAAGAAGAAGGTAAGTTTGAGCATCGTTCTAGTAATGATCAAGAAGTTGTTGGTGAACATTCCTTTGATCAAAGCATTAGAGAAGATGTCGGGTTAGCCAAGGTGCATGGAAGATCTAGTCAAGAAGAAGCAAGCAGTGAGTCAAGACTTTTCACAAAAGTTTCAACATTGTAGTGCCATCATTACCAAGTCACTGGTCTAAAAATGTGAAGACCCAGGCGCTTTCACCATACCATGCACAGTTGGGAAATTGGCATTTGCCAAAGCACTTTGTGATCTTGGTGCTAGCATAAATTTGATGCCACTTGCCATCTTTAAAAAGCTTGGATTGGGTACTTCGATTCCTACAAAGATGTGGGTACTAATGGCTGACAGAACAATTAAGAAACCTGTGGGGGTACTTTATGATGTACTGGTAAAGGTAGACAAATTTATATTTACTGCATATTTTGTTATTTTTAACTGTGAAGTTGATTTTGCAGTTCCTGTAATTTTGGGGAGGCCTTTCCTAGCCACAGGTCGCACTTTGATTGATATGGAGAGGGAACTGCTCATATTCAGGTTTGGTGAAGAAGTAATGGTGTTTCAAGTCTGTTAACAAGGTAGTAAAGACTGTGATTTGAGGGTAATCTTCGTGATTGAAACTGTTGATGATGATGAGTTAGAGGTTCCAGTCGAGCTGCATCTTGGGGTTCATACTTTGGAGGTAGTGTTGATGAATTTTGATGGTGACAGTATCCCAGATTATGAGAAGACAATGAATGCTCTTGGGGTATCATATGGGCTGAGAAGTCAGGCAAAATTAGAGCTTGATCTGCAGAATAGGGAATCTCCACCCACAAAAGATCCCACTGGAGTTGGAACTGAAAGCACTCTCGTCACATTTGAAATATGCATTTTGGGAGAGCGTGATACATTACCGATCATCATTGCTGCAGATTTGAGTGAACATCAGGCAGAGGCCCTTGTAGTAGTACTAAAGAAATTTAAAAGAGCTATTGGGTGGACTATTGTAGATATCATTGGCATCCCTCCTAGTATATGCACTCACAAGATTCAACTACTTAAGGATTACAAGCCTAGCATTGAGCACCGGCGATGGTTGAATCCGTCAATGCAAGAAGTGGCTTGAAAAAAAATCAGCAAGTGGTTAGATGCAGGGGTAATCTACCCTATCATAGATATTGAGTGGGTGAGCATGTTCAGTGTGTCCCAAAGAAGAGGGGTATCATAGTAGTGCCGAATGCCAAAAATGAGTTAACCCCCATGCGACCAGTCACCGGATTGAGAGTATGTATGGATCACAAGAAACTTAATGCCTCCACTAAGAAAGATCATTTTGCTATGCCATTCATGGATAAAATGCTTGATAAACTTGCAGAAAAGGGTTGGTGCCGTTTCCTTGATAGATATTCGGGGTATAATCAAATTGTCATTGCGCCAGAGAATCAAGAGAAAACCACATTCACATGCCCTTATGGTACATTTGCATTCAAAAAAATGCCGCTTGGATTATGTAATGCTTGAGCCATATTTCAAAAATATGTGATGTCTATTTTCTCGGACAAGGTGGAGAGTACAATTGAGGTGTTCATGGATGATTTTGGTGTAATGGGTTAGTCCTTTGAGGATTGTTTGTTGCATTTGCACGATGTCTTGCAAAGATGTGCTAAAAGTCACCTGGTGTTGAATTGGGAAAAGTGTCACTTCATGGTTAAGGAAGGTATTGTGTCAGGTCATAGAATTTCGAGTAAAGGCATTAAGGGTGATAAAGAAAAACTTGAGGTGATTGAGAAACTTGCACCACTGATCTCAGTCAAAGGTGTTAGGAGTTTCTTTGTCCATGCATGATTCTACCGACGCTTCATAAAAGATTTCTCCAAGATTTCGTACCCTCTATGCAAATTGTTGGAGAAAGATGCCAAATTTGTGTTTGATGATGCCTGTATGCAAGCTTTTGATGAATTGAAGAGAAGGTTGACTTTAACACCCATCATTGTGGTGCCGAATTGGCCAAAGCCCTTCACAACCTTCTAGCACCATCATTGTGGCTCCAAATTTCTCAAAGCCCTTCGAATTGATGTGTGATGCTAGTGGGGTTGCATTAGAAGTGGTGCTAGGACAGCGTAAGGAGAAAATCCTAATCCTATCTACTATGCAAGCAAATCACTTAATGTCACCAGAAAAACTACACAGTTACTGAACAAGAGTTACTTGAATTGGTCATTGCATTTGAGAAATTTTGATCATACTTGTTGGGAGCCAAAGTGATAGTACACATAGACCATGCGACACTCAAGTATTTGATGGACAAGAAAGATGCAAAGCCTAGATTTATCATATGGGTGCTTCTACTGCAAAATTTTAACTTTGATGTGATTGTTAAAATATGTTAGAGAATCAAGCTACCGATCACCTTTCCAGAATAGAGGATGGAGCTATGGTGTAGTTCGATGATGGTCTTGATATTGATGATTCCTTTCCTGATGAAAGGTGTTGGCGGCTTGACATGATCTTATTCCTTAGTTCGTTGACTATGGAAATTATCTGATGAGTGATATTGTACCTTCTGATCCCAATATCCATCAGTGTCGCAGGCTCATGCATGATGTAAGAAAATTCTTTTGAGGTGAGCCATACACATATCATGTATGTGCCAATGGAATCATCCGTAGATGCGTTCCGAAAGTGGAGATAATGAGCATCCATAAAGCTTGCCACTCCTCATTAGTTGGGGGCCATCACAATGGAGTTCGTACAACTTATAAAGTATTACATTATGGATACTATTGGCCTTCCATACATGATTATGTCAAGTCCTATGAAAGATGTCAAAGAGAGGGTGGAGTCTCACCGAGGCAAGAACTTCATCTTAGTCCCATTTTGGTGATCGAGTTGTTTGATGTTTGGGGAATTGATTTCATGGGACCCTTTGTTAGCTCTCATGGGAATAAGTATCCTAGTTGCTGTAGATTATGTCTCTAAATGGGTGGAAGCCATAGCTCTGCCAAATATTGAGGGAAAGAGTGTCACAGGTTTTGTTTGAAGAAATATTATTTCTAGGTTTGGAACACCTCGAGCAATTATCAGTGATGGAGGCTCTCACTTCTGCAATAGATTATTCAAAGCACTCCTTGAGAAATATGGTATAAAACATCGGGTGGTGATGCCTTATCCCCCCCAAACTAGTGGGCAAGTAGAAGTATCGAATAGAGAGATAAAACTAATTTTGTCTAAAACTGTGAACGTGAATCGCATCGATTGGTCCCAAAAGTTGGCTGATGCATTGTGCGCTTACCTCACCGCCTTCAAAACACCGATTGGTATTTCTCCCTTCCAACTGGTATTTGGAAAGGCTTGTCACTTGTCAATCGAACTGGAGCATAAAGCAACGTGTGCATTAAAGAAGCTGAACCTAGATTGGAATAGAGCAACAACATCTAGGCTAATGCAAATTAACGAGCTAGATGAGTTTATATTAAGGGCATATGAGAGTTTTGCATTGTACAAACAAAGAATGAATATTCAGCATGATCGGAAAATTGATAACCGCCAATTTGCACCAAGGAATATGGTGTTGCTTTACAACTCTCGACTGAAGTGGTTACTCGAGAAGCTCAGATGTAAGTGGATAGGGCCTTTCTAAGTAGTACGTATATTTAGTCATGGTGCTATCGAGTTAGAAAGAAAGGATGGAAAGATCTTCAAGGTCAATGGACAAAGAGTCAAGCTCTACATGGGTGACATGGAAGAAATCAAGATAGTTGAGGATTGGGACCTTGAGGAAGCATGAACACCGAAGCTCATCTCGTCGTGCCATGATATCAAAACAGGCGCTTCTTGGGAGGCAATCCAAGGTATGCCCCTTGTTTCCCTTATTGCGTATATATATTTACTTTGAGGACAAAGTATTTTCTTTTGGTGGGTTATGGGAAGTTATGAATTAGGGTGAAGTCTTAGTAGCCTTTAGTCCATAACTTCCCCTATTATTGATCCCAAGGTTTTCTTGTCGTGTTTCTTTTTCCTTGTGGATGTTTTTAATTTCCGTTGAACCGGCATGTTTAGGTAGTGTAGATAATTTGTAGATGTAAAATGATTACTATCTTTTGGCATATATATAATCTTGAAATAATTTATGAATGTTTTGAAAATTGGGTACCTTCAAAATTTTTGGGATTGTTAGTTACCATTGCAACCTTGCATATGATTATTTGGCAATGTTTGTTCAGAAAAAGAAGAGGGAAGTTGATGCTTGAAGCATGATATGTGAGTCTATGTTGATTGTGTATGCGATGCCATGTGTATGAGCTTATTTTGTCATATTCTTGCATTATGTACTGACTTGGAACTTGCCTTGTTACTCTAAGATTGGAGTGGAGATGTGGTTGATTGGGAAAACATCTTAGGCCATTGTTCCTTTAAGTTAGCCCACTTTTGCCTAAATGACCGACCAAACATATTAGTTAATCTTTTGTTCCAAATGTTTGAGCTTTACATGTACTTTTTCATTCTTGACACCTAGCTTGCCTAGCTTTGTTTTGTGAAATACCTTGATATTGGCCCTGGTCTATCCTTGAACATGTGAACCTTGATTGAGGCAAAAAGCTTAAGTTGAGGGTGGCTACCAAAAGTGGCCCTGGTTTAGGGAATATATATTGTGTACTTTACCTCAGGCTAAAAACCTAAGTTGAGGGTGGCCTTTGTTGTGGTAAAGTAATGAAAATGAGGTGGTTAGTTGGGAAGGAAAGAAAGAAGAAAAGAATCATATGTCGGGTGAGAGAAAAAGAAAAGAAAAGTGTTTTGGATTGACAAGAATAGAAAAATGAGTTCAAGAATAAGGCACAGCTGAAAAGGAAAAAGAAAGCACCCGGAAAAGCTTGAAAAGGAAGAATGAGGGAGAATATAATGAAAATGGTTGAGTGTAGAGGTAGAAGTGTTGAAAAACATGGTTCAAGGATAGCTTTTAGTCACTACTTGCCTATAATACCATAACAAATCCCTATGAGCCTACGTTACAAGCCTATTAAGTCATAAAGTGATCCTAGTTCAACTAGTTGACAGTATGGATTTTGAGTATAAGGGCAAGCCTACAGTGTTGGTAATCATGCATGAATTTCATTTGTGAGAGTGAGAATGCTTGTACAGTCCCCAAACTTCGATTGCTTTTCGAGTGTAATATAGTGACTTCTTTTCTGTAAGGGCATTTGCATTGCATAATTGACATATGACTTGTTCTGTGACTGTGGATTGATGATACTACTTCACTTATCTTAGTTGGATTGTTAGATGCATCATTGTGTTTTGGTTTGCTTGGTAGCTTTGTAATCAGGTTTTGAAAATGAGAGTTAGGTACTTGAATTGGAGCTAGTGATGCATATGCCATTAGAGTAGTTGCTATATGCTTATCATTGTCTACTTAGATTGAGTCGTCGCTTGAGGACAACCAACAGTTTTAAGTTGAGAATGTTGATGTGCTATCAAAATACAACATATTTGATGCCTGAAACAAGGGATTTTGCAAGTTCTTAATGCAAGATTTTTATGGTTTTTATGTGTTTTTGTGTTATTCTTGCAGAAAATACAGATTGGCATAATTTTGGGAGAAAATTGCAGATGTTACTGAAGTAGAGGACATACGAGCCATCCTACGAGTCGTGAGGTACCCTTGTAGCACGAAACAATGAGCAAAATTAAGAATATGCAAAGTGAAAGTCAGCTATACGAGGCCACCCTACGAGTCATAGGTCTCATTATGACTTGTATAGGTGGGGATGGTAGCAAGGAACAGTGAGCCAAAAGTTTGGGCCGAGAACTGCAGGCCTAAACTACAAGAAGAGCATACGAGTCGTAGACCAAGCAACGACTCGTAACAGTGGGCCGTAGCTGTTAAATCCAAAATTCCAAGTGCTGACTACGAAACTCGATTAGGACTTGTAGGTCACCCTACTAGTCGTATCTGTGAGGCGTAGTTGCTGCCAGTTGTGTTTTCTATTTAATTTTTATGGTGTTTTTGTAAATAGTATAAATATTTAATATTAGGGTTTTAGCTGTAGACTTTGAATATTATTCAGATTCCATCACTTTGAATATTCTCTCTTGAATATTTCTAGGGTTTAGGGTAGATTTAGTTTTTTTAATTTGAAGACCCATTTTGGGGGATTAAAAATAACATTGTACTCATCTTCCATTAATCCAAGCTTGTGGTTTTAAACTCGAAGGTGTTTTTGTTCTTCATTGTTTTGGGTAATCTCTCAACTATGTCTCTCATATTCATTGTTGTTGATTTTTCCTTAGCCATGAGTAGCTAAGCACCCACAACTTGGGGTTGTGGGAACCATGAGTAGTTGACTTGAAACAACCTAGATTTTGTGCATTTCTTTGATGGGGTTTTCGAATGTATTATTTATTTCCCTTCGCTTTGATTGTTGTTTGGTGGTGGCCAACATCAGACCCCGCCTACTATCACGATCCCCACCAAGGTAGTGACTAATAGGAAAAGGAAAGTAGATGAAAAGATTCGATTGACGTGTTCTCATCTAATCAACCAAACCTGACCAAGGAGAGGTTGACTGGGATAGGGGGTAACAGTTAGGGTGCACACCATGGTTGCCGACTAAGCGATATGGTGAAATCTGACCTTCACATTCACAAGAGGACTGGAAGAACCTAATTTACCATCCTACATGTGAATTCCTAATGAGAGTTATGTTGTCTAGATAATTGAGTCAACGAATCATGGGGAACACAATTCCCAAGTTGTCCCTCAATTTGATCTTCTTGCATACAATAGTGTAGTGTTTATTTTGGTTTTTTTCATTTTGAACCCCAAACCCCCCTCCCCCCACATTCTAGGGACTTTAGTAATTGATTCTTGAAATGATTGATAGTGGATCTATATAGTCAAGCCCTATATTCCCTGTGGATTCGACCCTAACCTTCGGTTAGGTTTATTGCTGACTGCGACTACTTTACTATTGGAGCGTGAACATCAAGAATATGCCTCTAAAACGAACTGCTGTTCAGAGAGATGCCTCAGCCCCAACTGCTGAAAATTCCCAACTAGAGTTCCCTACTCAGATAAGGACAAGGAGATGGGGTTGACCTGCCAGGGCTGTTGAGGTCCCACAGGCGTTCCCTACACAACCACAACCAACCCCCACCTTAGAGGCAGAGTTTAGGGGATCTATTACCATGCTTACTCAGCTAGCTGCCTCCTAGGGTAATAGTCAATGTCCTCAGGCTCCTAGTTCCAGCTCACTGGCGTCCAAGACTGCAACCAGGCTCAGAGAAATCTTATGGATGAACCCTCTTGTGTATACAGGGTCAAAGGTTGAGGAGGACCCGTAAAACTTCATTGATGAGATGTGGAAGGTCTTGAGGGCCGTGCATGCTAATGAGATTGAAGGAGTTGAGCTTCAAACAATGGGAGGACAAAAAAGGTGAGGATGTTGAACCTGCGAAGTCGGATGACTTTGGGGCTACCTTCCTTGACCACTTCTTTCCCAAGAGTTGAGGGAGGCGAAGGTTGATGAGTTCGTGAACTTAAAACAAGAGGGTATGATTGTTAAGGAGTACAACCTCAAGTTAATTAAGTTGTCTAGATATACTACAGAGGTGGTCCAAGACATGAGGGCAAGAATGAGGAAGTTCGTGTCTGGTTTGGGCAGACATGCGAAGAAGGAATACAAAGCGGCACTATTGATCCAAGGTATGGACATCTCTAGGATTATGGTATATGCCAAGCAAACTGAGGAAGATAAAAAGAGAGATAAAGAAGAACAGATGAGCAGGAAAGCAAAATTAGCAGGGCATGAGCCTAGTCAATAGAGACAGAATAAGAGTGATAAATCTTACTTTCAAAAGAGGTCTTCTCACTATGCACCTTCTATAGTGAGTTCACCTGTCTAACAAAACATATATGATCAAAAGTCTTAAATTTAGCAGAATTTCAAGGCCGAAGGATCTTAATCTCAAGCTAGTGTGACCCAAGGTACGAAGGGAAAACCACCTTGTGACAAGTGTGGTAAGCTCCATCTGGGTGAGTGCTCCATGGGCAAAGATGTTTGTTACTCATATGGACAGACTGGTCACTTCCAGCATGAATGCCCGAAGAGGAGACAAGGTGAAGAAAGAAATAGAGCATAGTCCTCCGCAGCACCCCTAACTGGCAGTCATTAGAGTGGTACTACTATGCTACAGGAGGCAGGACAAGCCGTCTTTATACCATGGGTAATCGTCAGGATGAGGAGGCAACACCAGATGTTGTTACAGGTATGCTTCGAGTCTTTACTTTTGATTGTTATATATTGCTTGACCCGGGTGCCACTCTGTCCTTTGTAAATCCCTATGTGGCTTGTAGATTTGGGATCTTTCTAGAGTGCTTACTTGAACCATTTTCTGTTTCCACTCCTACTGGTGAGTCTACCATACCTAAGAGGGTTTACAAGGATTGCATAGTATCTATAAATCATAGAGATACCTTGGCTGACTTGGTAGAATTGGAGATAGTTGACTTTGATGTGATCTTTTGCATGGATTTGCTTCATGCATGTTATGCCTCCATGGTTGTAGGACCCAGATTGTTAAGTTTCAATTCCCTAATGAACCTGTCTTAGAGTGGAAAGGAAGTTGTTGCACCTAAGGGCAAGTTTATCTCCTATCTTAGAGCCAGAAAGTTAATCTCTAAAGGGTGTATCTACCACCTCACGCGAGTTAAGTCTGATGATGTTGAGTCCCCAACTCTAGAGTCGGTATCGATTGTAAATGAGTTCCCTGAAGTGTTTCCTGAATATCTACCTAGAGTCCCTCATGATAGAGAGATTGACTTTGGGATAGATATTCTCCGCAATACCCAACCTATCTCAATTCCACCTTACAGGATGATCCCCGCTCAATTGAAAGAATTGAAAGAGCAATTGAACGATTTACTAGAAAAAAGTTTCATAAGACCTAGTGTTTCTTCTTAGGGTGATCCAGTCCTATTCTTTCGTAAGATAGTTGGGTCTCTCAGAATATGTATAGACTACCAGCAACTGAACAATGTAACAATAAAGAATAAGTATACTTTCTAGACGACCAGCAACTGAAAAATGTCACAATAAAGAATAAGTATACTCTCCCTAGGATAGATGATTTGTTTGACCAACTTTAGGGTATCCTTGTTTCTCCAAGTTAGACCTCAGATTGAGTTAGCATCATTTGAAAGTGAGGGAAAGTGACATCCCAAAGACAACCTTCATGACAAGGTACGACCATTTTGAGTTCTTGGTCATGTCCTTTGGGTTGACTAATGCACCTGCAGCTTTCATGGACTTGATGAATAGAGTATTCAGACTGTATCTTGACATGTTCGTGATTGTATTTATTGATGATATTCCTGATATATTCTAAGGATGAAGAGGAGCATGCCAATCATCATAGAGTGGTTTTACAAACTCTCAAAGGCCATAAGTTCTACACGAAGTTTTCGAAGTGTGATTTTTGGCTCAAGTCAATGGCCTTCCTAGGTCATGTTATCTCAGGCAATGGTATTCGAGTGAATGCCCAGAAGATTAAAGTGGTTAAGAACTGGCCCAGACTGATCTCCCCCACTAATATGTGGAGTTTCTCGGGGTTGGCGAGCTACTACCGTAGATTTATTGAGGGGTTTTCTTCCTTGTTTGCACCATTGACCAAGCTAACTCAGAAAAAGGTCAAGTTTCAGTAGTTCGACGAATGTGAGAAGAGTTTTGAAGAGTTGAAAACTAGATTGACTATAGCGCCAGTTTTGACCTTGCCAGATGGGACGGAAGACTTTGTGATATATTCCGATGCATCCAGAGTTGGACTGGGTTATGTGCTAATGTAGACAGGGAAGGTCATAGCCTATGCTTCCAAACAACGTAAGATTCATGAGAAGAACTACTCGACTCATGATCTCGAGTTAGCAACAGCGGTGTTCACGCTTAAAATATGGCAGCACTACTTGTATAGAGTGCATATGGATGTGGTCACTGACGACAAGGGCTTGCAATATGTCTTCAATCAGAAAGAGATCAACCTACAGCAAAGGAGATGGCTAGAGTTACTCAAAAAAATTATGATATGAGTATTCTCTACTACCCAGGTAAGACTAACATTGTTGTTGATGCTCTTAGCAGGTTGTCTATGGGTAGCACTGCCCATATGGAGCAAGGGAAGAATGAGCTGGCTAAGGAAGTGCACAGGTTGGCCCGATTAGGAGTACAACTTGAGGAGAATAGTGAAGGTGGGGTTAATGTTCAAAATGAGTCTAGTTCATCCTTAGTGTCAGAGATGAAGAAAAAGCAAGACCAAAACCCTATCTTGTTTTAGTTGAAGGAAGTTGTTCACAAGCAAAAAGTGATGGTTTTCTCCAAAAGGGGTGATGGGGTGTTGATATACTAGGGTAGATTGTGTGTGCCCTATGTTGATGGTGTTTAAGAGAGAATCATGGCTGAAGCTCATAACTGCAAATATTTTATCTATCCTGGCTCCACCAAGATGTATCACGACTTGAGAGAAGTCTATTAGTGGAATGGTTGTCTGAATTTCTCTCCAAGTGTCCCAATTGTCAATATGTAAAGGTTGAACATCAAAGGCTTTGTGGGTCAGCTAAGAACTTTGACATTTCAGAGTGGAAGTGGGAGATGATCAACATGGACTTAAGTACCGGTTTACCAAGGTCTCGAAAGCAAGATGATTTGATATGGGTAATCGTGGATAGGATGACCAAATAAGAACAATTCTTAGAAATCAAGACAATTAATATGGCTGAGGAGTATGCTAAGTTGTACATGCATGAGATTATGAGGTTGCATGGAGTTCCCTTGTCTATCATCTCGAATAGAGGAGCTCAATTCACCTCTAAATTTTGGAGATCCTCTTAGAAGGGATTGGGTACCAAGGTAAATCTAAGTACAACCTTCACCCGCAGATAGGTGGACAGGCAGAGTGCACCATTCAGATTTTGGAGGATATGTTAAGGGATTGAATTCTCAACTTTAAGGGAAAGTGTGACCACCACTTGCCATTAATTGAATTTGTTTATAACAACATTTATCATGCAAGTATCCAGATGGCCCCTTATGAAGCTTTGTATAAGAAGAGATATAAATCACCGACTGGGTGGTTTGGGGTTGGTGAAGCTGAATTGATTGGACCTGATCTTGTCCACCAGTCCATGGAGAAGGTGAAGGTTATTAGAGAAAGGTTGAAGACGCACAAAGTTGCCAAAAGCCTTATACTGATGTAAGGAGAAGAGACTTAGAATTTGAGGTGGGTGATTAGGTGTACTTGAAGTTGTCACCTTCGAGGGGAGTCATGAGGTTTGGGAAGAAAGGAACATTGAGTCCTCACTATATTGGCCCCTATCAAATTGTGAGGAGGATTGGGAAGGCCGTTTACGAGTTGGAATTGCTTTTTGAGGTAGAGGGGATTCATCCAGTGTTCCACGTTTCGATGCTGAAGAGGTATTTGGGAGATCTTGCTTTGGCAATCCCTATGAAGAGTACTAAAGTAAAAGATAGCCTGTCCTCTTAGGAGATTCCACTCCAAATCCTATGGCAGTCAAGCTTGTAAGCTGAGCAATAAAGAAATAGACTCTGTCAAAGTCCTATAGAGGAACCAATTTCTTGAGGAGGCTACGTGGGAAGCTGAGGAAGCTATGAAGATCAAATACTCGCACCTATTCATACCAAATGATGATGATATCGAAGGTAATGTCCATATCCTTAATTTTATTGAAGTTTCCACTCTTGAGTTGATGTGCTTATTCTATTCTTGAGTGTAATGTAGAGGCTATAGAGGGTGAGGGATAGTTGAGAGTTCGAGACTTTTGAGTGAGTATTGAGACGAGTCTTGAGTCTACTTGTGCCTTTATCCCATATTTACTAATCATTCGAGGATCAATGATCCCAAGGGGAAGATAATGTAACATCCAGCAAAATTACCGAACTACCCTTAGAATAGAATCATGCGCATAACGCGTCTTCCCAAGCTCTAATGGAAAATCTGAGATCGTATATGCGATCAGCACGAAATATTGATTGGAAAATGGCCTCATCTTGATTTTAGAGCAACCAAGTCAGAAAATAAATTTTGCTAATTAAATTCAAAACAGTGAGAGTGCGTACCCAGGGCGCGATGCGCCTTGGGCGCGATGCACCTTGGGCGTGGACTCACACTTTGTTTTTTTCTTTGATTTTTTATGTGAAACTGGGAAGAACGAAACTTGCGAAATAGCACATGTCCGCGTCCCTGGCGCGACACGGACATGTTGTCACGAAATGAAAATTTTAATTTCTTATACAGGAAGGGCCTTTTGGTTATTCCCCAACCTATCCTAAGTCCCAAAAACATGTTTAAGGATTGTTTATATCAGATTAAAAGTTTCATAACCCATTTTTTAACTTCTAAACGAGGGTTCTTGAAAGAGAAAGAAGAGAGAACTTGAAGATTCCTAAGTTCGGGTCTAATTCCTTGCAGAAGCCTAAGAAAATCTTCATCCCTGTATGTAAGGCTACCTAAAGCATGGGACTGTTCTCCCATGTGCCACTTTTGATTGTAGAAAGTTAATAGTCGAAGGTTATGAGTTCTGTTTGCAAGATTCTTGAACATTTTTCTGAAAACTATTTTACCTTACATATATTTTCTAGAGTTGATGATCATCAGAACTTGAATTATTTGTTTAAATGAATTATTAGAATGATTATATAAACCCTACATGATTACTTTGTTAAAAAAATTACAAGAATGAACTTGGGGTTGATGTCTAGAGCCTTGACCATATGGGTGTGCTTGCTTGTTGTGGTCCGGGTCTTAAGTTGAATGTGTTGATGATTGATATCAATGATATTTATATCATTAGAAGTCTTAAACAGGTTGAATTTAATCTTAAAGAATGTTCCTAACTCCATGAGTTGATAGATGATCAGACAAGTGGATGTTCCTTGTCCAAAAGAGACTAAGTGATGGAAAATCTTGATGTTGATAGCTTATGAGCATGTTGAGTTCTGGGAGGAGTATTAAACACTGAAATGAGTAAGATTGAGTCCCACTCACACTCATTAACTACATGGCAAGTATAGGAGAGGAATGAATCGTGAAAAACGGATGTTTTCTTAGTCCCAAACGAGGACTTGATAGATCTATGGATCCACTGATAGACATGTCCTATACCCTAACAAGGTCTTGGATGGAAGTAGCAATGACATCGCTTTCGTGGTATCATCACCGGCTCATAGATGATGATTGTCGGTTAGAGAAACTCCCATATAGGTTACATATTGATAGTACTCTGTTGTTGATATGATGGTATGAGTCTTGATTGATGTTGATGTTATACTGTCCTACTCGTTATCCTGAGTTGGAGTGAGTACCTGATGAGCTGATGTCATCCCATGTTATTCTGTCTATACTGTTCATTTTTAGCCCATTTTACATACCGTACATTTCAAGTATTGACGCCATTTGGCGCTGCATCGTTTCATGATGCAGATTCGGTAGATAGAGGACTTCAGCAGGCGATTCATTGAGGTTCAGAGACTTCTAGTTTCAGAGACTTAATGAGTTCTCCCTTGCATTCGGAGGATGCCTTTTATTCATTTTCTTATGTTTGAGTTACTCTTTAAGTTTGTGGTATCCATGGCATGTCATTGTGTCTTCCTATACTACAGATATAGAGGCTTCATAGACATATAGAGATGTTTGGATTGATGTTGGGGTATTTTCCCCTTTCTAAGTTAAATTGTCATAATTTTATCTTACAGTATGGACGATGATGACTACTCTTGTGGCCTATGGTCCTTATTGTTGATGTAGATGTGATGAGGTAGAGTTGCCTATTGTGATTAGTTGTTAGTTCTGATGTTTTTCACTAATTCATTGATTGAACAAATGTGATGAGACTCGGTGGTTTTTTTGGGGACTAGCAATAGTGTCTGAGTGCTAGTTATGCCCAGGGTACCCTCTGGGGGTGTGACGATAAGATCCACTAGCGTGGTTTGTTTATTTGAGTCATTATAATATTGTCTAGGTATCATATATAAATTGTCTCGTAAGAGTACTCGATCAGTAAAATTTATTTATGTGATAGAAGATGTACCTTAAGGTGTTGTTAACATTTAATTAATTAGTGAGATGAGATATTAAAGGTTTTCACCTTGAAAGGGAGAAACATAATATTTGGATTCTCAAGTATATTAATTAAGAGGACAATTTGATATAAGAAAGTGTTGTGTGTCTTAGTAAAGGAAGAAAACAATGTATGCCTTGTGCTCATGCATAATCATTAAAAGAGAATGAAATTCTAAATCAAGTTTTTTTAATCTTTAATACGCCTAAAGCAAATATTTTTCAAATTGGTCATAATTTATGTGGTCATGAATTTTATGATCTCTGGTTGACTTTAAATTTGATAGTTCCATAGAAAATCTTTTAGATGAATTTTTAGGTTATTTGTCGGATTACATTTGTTAGCACCCATACGTTCTGAATAAGTTCAACTTGGGAAAGTATGGTGATAAGTTGGAGTTTGACAGATGAAAGAGTTGTTAA
>JAPFFP010049400.1:0-31637 GCA_026153255.1 Solanum medicagineum
GTGCTTGTAGGACTTAGTAAGAGAGCAGGTGAGTCACCCACTTGCTTAGCTTAAATTTTGCTAGCTAAACGGAGACGAGGCTCGACGTCGAATTTGCCCAAGTCCGATATGAATAAAGTTCGTGTTAAGGGTGTACATTTATCCCATGTTTTAGATTCACACATGGACTATATTTTCAACCCAAGAAGTATATTAAAAAGGGCCCAAAGACATCACAACACACTTGGTTAATTAGGCCCAAACTAAGTGAAGTGAAAGTTGGAAAAATGGGCAGCCCAAGCCCATCAACTTGGAGACCCATTTAGACCTAAGTGTGAGGGCCAAGCTGGTGGATAACTAGCTTATTAATATGTGGTATAGGATGGTCAAAAGGCCAAGAGTAAGTCGGCCTAAATAGTCCTTTAAAAAGGGGTTACAAGCAGCAAAAACTCATTCACTTTAAACTTGGCAAATTTCAGCTTTCTCAAAACTTTAATGTTCTTACTTCTTGACCTAGCAAGCAGCTAAAGGGGACTTCTAGGGTTCTTGGAGAATCCCTACACCTTGAAGATAGTGGTAAGTAAGCTTATAGATGTGTTTAGTAGGGTTTTCTTATGAAAAACAAGAAGTATATGCTAGTATGTTATGCTGGAAATTTGAGACAGCATGTATTGAGAAAGTTGTTGCATACTTGCTTTTTGTTTTAGTGATTTCTCTATAGTTTGTGGGATGTATTATGAAGATATATTGATGTTCTTAATATGGTTTGATTTATAAATATCACCCTTAGATTTTTGCCGTGATTTTGGTTTCATTTAACAAGCGCGTTTTATTGTGCTATCTTAAGTGTAATGTTGATTGGAACTTGTGGGCTGTTGGATGGAAGGTTCTTAGCTCACGTCCTTCATGACTTCTTAGGTGCTATTATAAGACTATTTTAGTATTGTTTGTATGTGTAAAAGTTGCTGCAACAGTTTTGTTAGAGTTGGAATAGGTTTGGAGTTGTCAACTCAAAATGTAGCGAAGGGAGGAAACGTTATGCTGTCCAATTGTAAGTTGTGTCGAATTGTTATGTGTTGTGCTTTGTGGGTTGTTGTAAGACTGTTATGTCACTTAAAAAGGCTGCACATGATGTGTACATTAAAATATGTGTTGGAAAAATACAATTAGGGGTGGAAAAATTGAAAGAATACGCTCGGGTTTATCAATACCCGCTTGCTGTCCGTGTATTGTTTTGTTATGTGATTGGGCTGCCAATGTATGTATATTAGCTATTATTACTAGTTTTATCACCTACTATGTTGTACATAAATATTTGGAGGAAGGGAACGTTATCTCGAGATAGTAACGAGGTTATAAAATGAGGTATGTAAGGCTACTTGATTCGTATTACTTGGCATGGAACCTAGATTCTTCATTGGCACATAAAGGCACTTGCTAACTCTGACACGACTATTAACTGTGTCTCCACTCTTTGAAATGTTCACATGCTCCTATACATAGTCACCTTCAAATCTGCATACATACATGGATACCAAGTTACGTGGGTTCCTTTTGCCAAATAAAGTTCACGAGTTATCTCCTCTAATACGCATTTCATTATTTATGTAATGTACCCTTTTCATTGCCATATTGTCTTGTATGACTATCTACATGTCACATGTTATATCTACAGTCCTACAGCTCCAATATTGTGACCACCAAAAGAACCATCTCAAAGGTAATTGAAAGGTAAATTATATTGTTTATTGATGGGTGGTAGTCCGAGGGGTGGAAAAATCACCTAGGCAGGGATGATCCTATCACGGGTGGTAGCCCGAGGGGTTAAGGAAGAACCTACCCTGGGACGATCCCGATACAGTTTACCACTGATCAGTTGGTCATTTGTACTATGGTTGTGCACAGATTATATAGTAAAGGTAAAGTAATACAAGGAACATAAAGTATATGACTCCAAAGTATAACCAAGGGTGGTCTCAAATCTTGCACCAGCGCATGGTCTCATTTGAGCTATTACTTTACATACAGTACATCATGCATTACATATTCAGTACATTATCTCATACTGACGTCCCTTTCAAGGTACCTGCATTTAATGTTGCAGGTACAGGTGCTGGTAGACCTCCCCAGTAAGAGTACAAGACATCCAGTTGCTGATACCAAGCTCCAGGTTGCTTCGGGGCTTTGTGTTTGTCTAGAGCTTCTATGTTTACATTGTACAATTAGTTGAGGGAGGGCCTGTCCCGACCCTTGTTAGACACTTTCTATTATCTAGAGGCTTTGTAGACTATGTAAATCAAAGTGTGGTCATGTCTCGTACTTCAAACACCATGGCCCCAACGGCCTAGTCATATGCATGTCCTTTTGGCTTGTTATCATTGTTTATCTTCTTAAAGGCATGTCAAAGGTAGAAATCTCTTATAATATGTATAAAAAGCGCATAGATACAGGTTGGTTCTCCCGAGCTTTATCGACAATGGGTGCCAGTACGCCCTAACGGGACTTTGGGGCGTGACACTAACACTTGTTTTAGTTGTGCGGAGAAGGGTCATAAAAAGTTTTAATTCCTTCGGTTTCACAACAAGGGTAAAGGTAGTGAAGTAGATAGAGGGGGTTCTCCAAGGCGTAATGGTTCCTATGCTCTTCAAGAGACGCAAGAAGTGCCCGATGTTATTACTGGTAAGTTGAAGTTTCCTTGGCTTTGATGTGTGTGCATTGTTTAGGCCGGTGTACCATTGTTTCTCTCTTTATTCTTTTTGCTTGCTAGAAGGTCCATAAGTGTTGATCCATATTCATCTTGCATTAGGTTTTGCCTTGTGATATTTTAAAGTTGGTGTGGTGGTTTGTGTTGTTATGCTTGGGATGGAACAATTGCATGCATGTTGTGTCTTCATGGAGTTGGTTGATGTATGCATTGGCTATGTTTATGGGTCTCTAGAATAGGGTCTTAAAGCTCTACCTTTATATGCTTGTGGTGGTCTCTAGTAATGAGGTATTGAATTCTTTAGAGATTGTGAATTATTTGGGGGTAGTGCTGCAAGTCTTAGAGGATGAGAGGTTGTTTACTTAAAGATGATAAGTGTGCTTTGTGAATAACAAGAAGGTGGATAGAATTCTTTAAGGATAATGATATGAGTGTTTTTTAGTTCTTTTTTACGGTAAGATTGTGGTTGGTGCTCTAAGTAGGTTGACTACGGGTAGGTTAGCATATGTGCATAATGGTGGCAAAGAGGAGGGTAGTGGGGTCCATCGGTTGGCTAGGTTGGAAGTAGGATGAGGGAAGTTGGGAATGGTAGTATAGTATACTTGGTCATTCTGAATCTTCTTCGGTTAAGATGTCTTGATTAGGCAAGGCCTTGATTCCGCCTTGTTAGAGTTTGAAGTTTTGGGTGAGAAAATGATAGAGTGGAGGTAGTTTCCCAAGGGGGAGATTGTGGTTGTGGTACCAAGTGCACTAGGTGTGTTAAAGGTTGACGATTGAGTTTAGGATTGTGAGTCCTTATAGAGAGTAGAGGGAGGTTGGTCAGGTTACATAAGATTGGGATTGCCTATGGATGTGGATTTGGTTCGTCCAATTCTTCATACTTCTAGGTGGATGGGATGTGTTCGTGACTTTAGTGCTATACCACTCCTTGAAATTCTGGTTGATGTAGAGGACAAGTTGGCTTAAAGGAAGGTTTCGATGGAGGAGTTGGATAGATGAGTGGAAAAGTTGGTTAAATATGATATGGTGTTCGTCACTTTGCCTTTGGCAGAGTCATCGATTCGTATGTGTTCCTCCAGGAGCTGGTGCAGGCATGGAGAGGCAATATCTGTATCTCTTTCATTTTATTCAATCGTATGATGACATGTCAAGTCCTTTTAATAATTCCAAGTCTCAAGTTTCAGCCCTTATGTCATTGCATGCATTCACGTTCACGTTAATAAGATTATGAAAATTTTGATGTACACGTTGAAAATTTCCTTGGAAATCAAGTTTATGTGCATTGATGCATTCATGGTTGGGCTAAAGTCTTCATGACCACTTTCCTTGTGTACGTTTCTTTGATATTCGGGGATGAATATTTTGAAGGAGGAGATATTATGACACACCATAACTCTATGCTCTTATGTATCTATGTTTCAAGACTCATTTGGTCAGGGTTGGGGTGTATTAGGTTCATGGGAGACTCCTAGTACCTAAACAAGTCCAAGAGTTCTCTAAGAGTTGAGTTTTGGGTGATGGTTCATGCAAGGGTCAACTTTGAACAAGTATAACTCTTGGAACATTGGAACTTGCTGGCCCACGACATAACAAATGAATGTCCTTTGAGTTAGCTTCGCAACACACTTGGTTTCACCTCATTCCGAGGTCAGATGAAGGAGTTGGTATTGTTTTCGTGAGGCCCTCCCATGCAGTGTGGTCACACAGACTGTTTGACGGCCAGTGTGGCCTTTGATGGGCCGTATGGGGAATTTGGGGTTGGAAAAGGCAATTTTTGGCACAAAGGAAGGTGTCACGGCCAATGGTATGGGCCGTGTGGCTCACCACTCATCGTGGCGATGGCCACAAGGTGTTCCAAAGGGAGCTTGTTGAAAATTGGGGAAAATGTGGCTAAGGGTGGTGCCACAAGCACTGTTGACGGGCCGTGTAGAGTGGGATGGCCTATGGTACTTAGACATGTGGCGGCCTACAACATTTATTTTGTCGAAGTGAAGTGGGATGGACTAGTTCACAGTTTGTGTAACACCCGTGAAGCGGTACGTCAAAGTGACGCGACATTTTTTTCCAAGTTTCCCAACTTCCATTTTTTTTAGTAAGGAACTTCACATGGGGACTCCACACGACTCGTGGAGTGCCAAACAGCCAGTGAAGTCTCCGGTGAGACGACACTTTGCCAATTTTTCCATCCGTTCACTAATGGCGTTTTTCATAAATTTTAATTATTCTATTTGACTTTTTTAGTCTTCCATGCTATCTTAACCTTTCTAAAAGACCTAAACAATATTCTAAATGATCAAAGGCATTACTCTAATCTCCAATACACTCTAAACTCTCTCAAAAGCCTCCATCAAGCTCCAATTCAACTTCAAGGAAACCCAAAAACAAAATCGGATTCAAAGATCATTTCCAAGCCTCCATTCTTCCCAATGTAAACTCAAAGCAACTCTAGACCTAAGGTATGTGGGTTTTTTTCATGGGTTCATTTCACCCATGATACCCAAGATTCCTTTTTCCTAGCATGATTTAAAGTTGAGTTTAAAAATGGGTTTATTAGTATGAACGTGTCTAGGAACTATGTTAAAGCTATTTAAAGATGTCACTATTTTGCTATGTTGTGAGCTATGTATCTTTGATCTATTGTAAGTTTTGATGAGGAGTTTTGATGTTAATGTCTTTGGGGGGGTTTGCAAGGTGTTGATTGATGGTTTTACGATAGATTTTCTTGCATGATTTCATCTCTAATTTTCATGGACTTTTATCCCCATTAAACACCTCCAAAATGTTTTATACAATATCTGGTTATCGTTTCTTAAGGAATTGGAGATTCTACGCATGCGATATGATATGAATGATGTTATGATGATGAAATGAGCCTATACATATGATTATTCCCATATGAAATGTTGCATTACACCATATGATGAATCCTCTGTAAAGTGTAGAACTCGACCATGCCCAATCCAGCACGGGTCTAAGCACCTGGATAACTTAGTGAAGGGTTTGTACTTCTCCACCTAGTGATGGGGCGACATCATCACTGACCTAAATGGGGGTTAGTACTCATCAACGTAGATGAGGGTTAGCACTCATCCACCTAAGTGATGGGGCGGCATCATCACTAACCTAGATGGGGGTTAGTACTCATCAACCAAGATGAGGGTTAGTACTCATCCACCTAAGTGATGGGGTGGCATGATCACTAACTACGATGGGGGTTAGTACTCATCAACCTAGATGAGGGTAAGTAATCATCCACGTTGGTGATGGGGCGCCATTATCACCAAGCTAGATGAGGGTTAGTACTTGTCCACCTTGGTGATGGGGCGGCATTATCACCAACCTAGATGAGGGTTAGTACTCGTCAACATAAGTGATGGGGTAGCATCATCACTAACCTACAAAAGGGTTGTCCATTTGGGAATCTAGCTTGGTCTCTTCTTCACATAGGATATCCTATACAGGCTTGAGTTACTTAAGCATGTTTTACTTAAGAACTGATCATACATGGCATATTGTTTATTATGTCTATTGCTTAATGTCTTGCATTTTTACTATGATGCCTAATTCCTTTTTGTTGCATCCTACATACATAGTACATTCAAATGTACTAACGCATACTCTATGCCTACATGATGTTACCATGTAGGAAACGATGCTTCATTTGGTCATCAACCTCCTCCACGTGGCTAGTGGTATCCATTGAAGCTAGTTGGTGAGTCCTTCTGTGCGAGGGCAATATCTATGTTCTTAAGCTATGTACTAACGACTATCCTTCTTTTTGGTATACTTATACTATGAGGGTGAGCCCAGTTGCTTGTTTTTTCCCCCGTTGAGTCCTATGTTAGAGGTGTTATTGGGCAAGTTATGTATCATGCTTAAGCTTTGACTTACTTATGATATTCAAGCTATTTAAATATTAGTCTCTCCCATTGTCCCAATTTCCATATTTACGCTTCCTACATTATTTTGCACTTCTTCCGCGACCAAGGTTCTGTAATGATATGCTACGAGGCTTGTTTGGGGTTCCTTCGGGTTCCCCATTTGACGGTCATTTCTAGGCCCTAAGCTTGGGTCGTGACACCAAGGGTTAGGATCGAATCAATAGGGAATACGGGGCTTGATTATATTGATTCACTAACAATTATTTCAAATATCGATCACTATATTCTCTAGGATAAGGGGGTTGTGACTCAAGATGAAGAACAAATAGAAATACTACACTACAAATGCAAGAAGACAACAAATTAAGGGACAACTTAGGAATAGTGTTCCCCAAGATTCCTTGGATCATATACCCCAGAAAACATAACTCCAATAAAGACATTGCATGTAAGACCATAACTTAGGTTTTTCCAACCCTCTTGTGAAGATGAAAGTCAAATTTCACCGTAGCCCTTGGTCGACAACCATGGTGTGCCCTGAACCTCCCCTTGGTCAGGTTTGTTTGATTAGATAAGAACTCATCAATCGAATCCTATCCTCTACTTCCCTTATCCTATTCGTCACTACCTTGGCTAGAATTGTGATAGCATGCGGGGTTGGTGTTGGCTACCACCAAACAACATTCAGAATAAATGGAAATAGACAACTCCTCAAGGTTCCCACAACCCTAAGTTGTTGGTGCTTAGCTACTTATGGCTAAGGTAAAATCACAAACAATGAATATAAAAGACATGGTTGAGAGATTACCCATAACCAATGAAGTACAAAAACACCTAGATGTTGAAACCACAAGCTTGGATTAATGGAAGTTGAGTACAAGTTATTTACAAGCCCCCAAAATGTGTCTTCAGAATGAAATACTAAAATCCACCCTAAACCCTAGAAAAGTTCTCTAAGAATATTAAAAGTGTTCCAAAAATTTGTAATGTATCAAATCTCTCTTTGAAAACCCCAATCATTTAACATTTTATACTATTTATAAAAAGACCCTTAAAATAAAATAGAAAATACAGTTAGCAGCAGGTACGGTTAACATTTACGACATATAGGGTGACCTACAAGTCGTAGTCAAGCTTTCTTAGTCCGCACTTGGCATTTTGGACTAGACTGCTACGATCCATTGCTACGAGTCATGGTGTGATCTATGACTCGTAGTGTTTTCTCGTAGTCTGCAGTTGATGTTCTTTGTTCAAATTTTAACAACACTATTTTTGGCTACGAGGCCCTTACTATAAATCATAGTGAGACATACAACTCATATGCTAGCCTCGTATAGCTAACCCTCACTAGGCAAATTCCTAATTTTGAACACCATTTCTTACTACTTTTGCACACTACGATTAGTAGTTTGGGCTACAACTAGTAGGGTGGCTTGTATGTCATGTACTTAATCTGAATTGACAATTTTCTCCCAAAATCATGCCAACTTGTATTTTTTGTAAGAACAACACAAAAAAACATATAAAAACCATACAAAGTCACATTAAGAACATGCAAAATCCTATGTTTTAGGCATTAAATGTTCTATAATTTTATAGCAAATCAGTTCGCATCACCCTTGATTAGGTTAGGCTCTAATGTAAGTTGGGCCTCGATTGACCGATCCAGCTAGTGTAGAATCTCCACCCTAGATTCTAAACAGAGCTTGTAAATCAAAAACGAGAATGGGATGGAGGTGGCCCTCTTCAATGCGGCCTCATATATCTTCTTGGCAATATGGTGGGCCAAATCACTATCATAACCAGCTAGAATGCTGGCAACAAAAACTGCATGCTCCTGTGTAAGAGCATTGTCCGCCAAGGTCGGTCAGATATGTCATCAAACAGTAGCCGACAAAAATTTGGTACGAAAGATGACCAAAGCCTTGATGATAGGCTCTGGGTGGTTGGTGACCCAACAAGTTCCGGACCCTGCTTTCCAATATACCTAGCAATCCATCTCAGTAATATGACCTAATGCTCACGATCTATCATGATAAGTGGGTTCCTATCCTGTCCCAACCTATAATCAAACTCCGATGTGGATCTGGGGCATGGAACTCAAGACCAAAAAGCATATGCTGGATAGTCTCCGCTGATATGTCTACCCGTCGACCCCTCATTCATGTTCTGGTCTGAGTGAGAAGTTTCTTCCCCATAGAAAAAGAAAGCTTGATGGTGGCTATGTAGAATGTGTAGAAATCCCTCATCATAGTCGGTGAGTACCGTCCAAGTGGCTATGTCAACCACTGAAGCCCTTATTCTGTCATTGTGTCCTGTAGATCAGGGGCACGGCTAAGTCCGCTAGTAATAACTCTGGGCTCCTCATATAAAGAATGATTTGGCTTGCCTCACTACTTTTGCTACATGGCCTCTCTATAGATCTCATCCTTTTCTTCGACACACCACCGGTTGGAAAAGGCATCCATTGCAGATGAAGATAATGGTGCGACGGAAGACTCTTCCTCTGATCTATCCTCAGAGCCCTCCTCAGAACTGGATGGAGTCACTTGTGGCATGCTGATCCCATCACTACATTCCTCTTTAAACTAGGAACACTACTGGAAAATAGGTATTTAACGAGGAGAAATTTGATTGCTAAAAGCAAAAATTTGATCGTTATTAGTCAATAACGATAGGTAAAAATCTCGTCGTCACCTGTTGTTAGTAGCTCTATTGTTAAGAGTTAACGATCGAATTAGATCCAGTTGTTAAAAGTAATAATCGAATCAAATCTGGTCATTGAAAATGCTTTAACGATAATGAAAATTTGGTCGTTATATCTTTTTTCAGCAACCAAATTTTTTCTTCACTATTGATATTCTAGTTATTAAAAAAAAGGCAAGCCTAGTGCACTTTCTGCGAAGGGTCCAACCATAAGGATCTATTGACAATAGCCTTACCTTGCTTTTCGGTCAGATGATGTTACCAAGGTTTTTACCCATGACCTTTTGGTCACATGACAATAACTTTACCAGTTAGTCCAAGGCTCCCTTCAGTTCTAGTTATTAAAACCTTCATTATAACCACAAATCAAATCAGCAAAAGTGCAAACTACATATGGATATACACACAAATATACAAAATATGTGCAGATATGAAACCATACAAATTTATTATATTCATATAAGTTTCATAGTTCATTATAAAGAATGATAATGTGTAAAATTACAAAATATAGACATACAATGTAATAACTTGGCATACCACTATAAAGTATTGTCCACTCTTGGGCCTAGCCCACCATGAATTTGTTCCTTTCGGCTCACCCAAAAAGGCGACTCACTGTATATAAACCAGTCCTTTACTTATACGCCCAGCGTCTCTCCTGTGTTTTGCCGATTTTGGACATCTCATCTCAATATAGGTTGTTACATACATTCTGCTATATACTCAGTGTCCTCACTGAAGTTTTCCCCACCCCTTGGAATTCCCATATTCTCAGCACTGAGGTTTGCCCCACCTTACTGGAATTTTCCTAAACTTAGTTGAACTTTACCCCACATTGACAAAGCTGACACAGGAGTGGCTCTGATACCATTTGTAACAACCTAGCCCATCACATTGAAGTATTGTCCACTCTTAGACCTAGGCCATCACAAATTTGTCCCTTTGGACTCACCCCAAAAGGCATCTCATATTATGTAGACCAGTCCTTTACTTATATACCCAACATCTCTCCTGTGTTTTGCCAATATGGGACATCTCATCTCAAGATGGGTTGTTACATAATAGAGTTCTCCCAAATCATGGTACATCTTGGTAGAGCCAGGATTAATCGAATACCTACATCTATGAGTTTGAAGCATGATTCTCTCTCAAACACAATCAACATCGGGAACACATAACGTACTTTGGTATCTCAACACTCCATCTCCCCCTTTGGAGAAGCCCATCACTTTATGCTTGTGGACAACCTCCTTCAATTGGCGTATGATAGGATCTCGATCTTGCTTCACCTTTACCTCTACCACTAAAGATGATATAGACTCACTATGAACATTGACTCCTCCCTCGTCATTTTCCTCAAGTTCAACTCTCAATCGAGCCAATCTATTCACTTCCTAACTCCTTTTTTCCTTCCTTAACATGGGTCATGGTACCCATTGACAACCTACGAAGAGCGTCAGCAACAATGTTAGCTTTACATGGGTGGTAGAGGATGCTCATGTCGTAATCCTTGAGCAACTCCAACCATCTCCTCTGTCACAAGTTAAGCTCCATTTGGCTGAAGACATGTTGCAAGCTCTTATGGTTAGTGAAGACATCCACATGCACTCTATACAAGTAGTTGCGCTAGATATTAAGTGCAATCACCATTGCTGCAAACTCAAGATCATGGGTCGGATAGATCCTCTCATGAACCTTAAGTTATTTGGAAGCATAGGCTACCACCTTCCTTCTTTGCGTCAGCAACCAACCGAGCACAAATCTTGACTCATCACAATATATTATAAAGTCCTCAAACACATTGGGCAAAGTCAAAATAGGTGCAGTAGCGAAATTAGTCTTCAACTCTTGGAAGCTCCTCTCATATTCCTCAGACCACTGAAACTTAACCTTTTTCTCAGTCAATCCAGTTAATGGTGCGGATAGTGAAGAAAATTTGTCAACAAACCTGCGATAGTAGCTTGCCGATCCCAATAAACTTCTTATGTCAGTAGGAGAGGTCGATTTTGGCTAGTTCATAAATGCTTCAATCCTCTGGGCATCTAATCGAATACCATCACCCGAAACAACATGGCCTAGGAAAGCCATTGATTTGAGCCAAAACTCATATTTTGGGAACTTGGCATACAACTCGTAGTCTTTAAGGGTCTGAAGGACAACTCTGAGGTGATTGGCATGCTCCTCCTCATCCTTCTAATACACTAGGATGTCATTGATAAACACGATTACAAACATGTCATGATATGGTCTGAACAATCTATTCATCAAATCCATAAAGGTTGCAAGTGCGTTGGTCAACCTAGAGGACGTGACCAATAAATCAAAGTGCCCACATCTAGTCCTAAAGGCTGTCTTTGCATGTCACATTCCTCACCATCAACTATGGTTGCGCAATCTAAGGTCTATCTTTGAGATGCAAAAGGCACCCTATGGTTGGTCAAACAAATCATCTATCTTGGGAAGAGGACATTTATTCTTGATCGTGACCTTGTTGAGTTGCCTGTAATCTATACACATCCTGAAAGACTCATCTTTCTTTCGTATGAATATAATGTGAGCACCCCAAGGAGAAACACTGGTCCTGATAATGAAACAACCCCAAAATGTGCCTTGAAAATGCCCAAAATTGTAATTTATATATATCACAAGATCCATGCGTTATTCCAAAAGTTTGACTTATATTCTTCTTCAGAAGGTCAAATTGAGTAGAAAATGGGTCTAACCCCGATTTTCGAGTGAACGATTCGCAATTTCAATTTTCAAAGTTTGCGATTTCAATTTTCAATTTTCCTGGGGCGCGTGAATGTGTTAAATTTGTCCAGTTTTTATGTTCTGGTCTAAGGCTTTTGAATCTTGGGCCTAAGCCTTCCCATACTAGAAAATACCTATACTTTAGCGATATTTTACCTTCATATCATCCAAGACATTCCCCAACACTCATTCAGGCTCTTAGACAAATATTCCACCCTAAATTCAAGTGAAAGTACCTTTCTGGATCTTAAGGATTTCACTCAAGTTTCAAGTCTCCATTTCCAATCTCTTCAAAGATTCACCAAAGTCAAGGTATGTAGGTTTCTTTCATGGGTTCCTTTTACCCATGATGCTCATGCTTCCTTTTTCCTAAAACTTCATTATGTAAAGTTCATTTACTCATGGGTCTTACTTATTATGAATTTCAATGCACACTATGTTGGGGTTTCATGAAATAATGATTGTTTTAGCATGTTTTGATCTACGAATCTAAGATCTATTGTGAGATTTGATGAAGGGTTTTGATGTATATTATTTTAGGGTATTACCAAGTATCTATTGATGGTTTTACACTTAATTTCTAGCATGATTTCACTCTTGATTTGTATAGTTTGACACTAACACTACACATCCACTAAGTGTTTGATAAAATGCCCGAATAATTATTCTTGAGTTATTGAAGGCTTAATGCATGAAATATGAGTTAAGTGACTTTATGGTGATTAATGTATGGTATTTATGTGTTGATTTCAAGATGAGCTTCTATAATGTTGTATGTTGACCATAACGATGTTGCGAGGTTGATACCTTGATCACTTTGATGGAGAGTGTGATGTCTATTAACCTTGTTGAGGGGTTGGTACTTTGACTGCTATGATGGAGGGGGTTATGTCCATTAACCTTATTGAGGGTTGATAACTTGACCGCTTTAATGGAGGGTGTGAAGCCCATTGACCTTGTTAAGGGGTTGTTACCTCGACCACTATGATGGAGGGTTTAAAGTCCATTAACCTTGTTGAGGGGATAATATCTTGACCACTATGATGGAGGGTGTGATATCCGTTAACCATGTTGAGAGGTTGATACTTCAACCACTACCAAGGAGGTGTTAAGCCTTGGATTCCGAGTACTAGTTTTTTGGTCTATGATGATGGTCTCTTCTGATCCAGATAATATGTTCTATATAAGAATATTTTACTTCAAGCATCATTCATACATGTCATATTGTTAGTATGATATTCATTGCTTATGATTATCCATTTCGTCTATGTTGCCTATCTCTTATTGCATTGTATCCTACATACTTAGTACATTCAAACGTACTAAGGTATACTCTATTCCTACCTGGTGTTACCATGTAGGAACCGGAGCTCCATTTGGCTATCCTCCTCATCCACGTGGCTAGTAGTATTTATTCAATCTAGTCGGTGGGTCCTCCATTTCGGGGATATTGGTCTATGTTCTTATGCTATGTATTTCTACTGTTTTTCCTTATTGTATACTTAGACTATGAGGGTAAGCTCGGTACCTTGTATTGCCCCCCGCTTTTATCTATGTAGTAGAGGTGTTGTTGGACAAGTTATGTAACTATGCTATTTCTCATGTTATGAAAGCTTTTCCCCTAGTCCTTTTACCCTTCTTTCTAATCTAATAATGTCATTTACTTGCTTCCGCAACTAACAATGTGTGATAATATGCTAAGAGGTTTGTTTAGGGTCCATTCGAGTTCCCCATTCGCCGGTCATGTCTAGGCCCTAGGCTTGGGTCGTCACAGATAAAGCCCTTCTCCAACAAGTTTGTCAAGTGCTCTTTCAACTCAGCGACGGCCGTCTTATAAGGTGGAATTGAGATAGGCTCCATATTAGGAAGAACAACAATCCCAAGTTGATCACCCTATCATGAGGGACTCCACATAAATCCTCATGAAGAACTTGTTGAAAGTCACTCACAATTGAGACTGACTCAAGAGTAGGAGGCACGATATCATCACATTTGACTCGCACGAGGTGGTAGATACACCCATCAGAGATTAACTTTCTAGATCTAAGATAAGAAATAAACTTCCCCTCAACTGCAACAGAATCTCCCCTCCATTCTAAAATAGTCTAATTTGGAAACTAAAACATGACGGTTTAGATTCTATCATAAAAACACACTTGTCCAACATACAACTCTAAGTACATAGACAGAGCGGGGCCAAGATAGAGTTACCAGGCTCACGCTCTTAGTCAATAGAACATAAAATAGTGTCTTGTTACATAGATAATAGCAATATAGACTAAAGTCCCCAAAACGGAGGACTCACCAACAAGCTTGGAATAGCACCGTGTAGCCACATAGAGGAGGGGGATCAACTCGGGCACCAATTCCTACATGGTGATATCATGTAGGCAAGAGTATGTGTTAGTATGTTTGAATGTATTAAGTATGTGGGATGCAATGCATCGAGAAATAGACATCATAATCAAAATGCGTAACAATAGACAATAGGCATAATATAATAATATGGCATGTATGATCAATGCTAAAGCAAAACATGCTCGAGTAAATCATACTCATATAAATATCATATGTGAAGAAGAGACCAAACTAGCTTTCCAACCTTGGTTGTTTGATGAGGGTCACACCCGAATAATCCTTGGTGGCAAGGTATAAACCTCTCAAATGGCTAATGTTGGTCACACGCCAATCATCCTAGGTGGTGAAGTATAAACCCCTCACATGGTTGATGTTGGTCACACCCCAATCATCCAGGTTGTGAAGTATAAACCCCGCACATGGTTGATGTTGGTCACACCCCGGTCATCCTAAGTGGTGAATTATAAAACCCTCACCTAGTTGATGAGTACAAACCCCCAACTCAGTTGATGATGGTGACACCCCAATCATCCTAGGTGGTGAAGTACTAACCCCTGACATGGTTGATGAGTACAAACCCTCAATGGTCTAACATAACACTTTATATAGAATTTATCATTTAGATAAGCTCATTTCATCATTATATCATCATTCATATCATATATCATGCTTTGGATCTTTAATTTCTCAAGAAACCATAATCGCATTTTATCAAAAACCATGGGGGTGTGTAATGGGTGTAAAAGAGCATGAAATTTAGACATGAAGTCATGCAAGAAAATCTATTGTAAAATCATCAAAGAATGCCTTTCAAAACCCCCAAGACATCCACATCAAACCTCTCATCAAAAACTATAATAGATCCACGATATATTGCTCAGTCCATAGCAAAATAATCACAACTTTACATAGCTTTAACATAGTTCATAGACATGTTCATAGTAGTAAACTCATTTGTAAACTCCACTTTAAATCAAGCAATACTAATTAATAGAGGGTTTAGGAACCATGGGTGGAAGGACCCAATGGTTCAACACCACATACCTTAGGTCTAGATTTGCTTGGAATTGAGATTGGAATAATGGAGGCTTGGAAATGATCTTGGAATCCAATCTTGTTGCTGGGTTTCCTTAAAATTGAATTGGGGCTTGATGAAGGCTCCTGAGAGGATTTGGGAGTGTGATTGAGATGAGAGTAGTGAAAATATTAGTGTTTAGGTCTTCTAGGAAGGTTAAGATAGCCTAAAAAGTCACAAAGGGTCATTAGGATAATTAGCATTTACGAAAATGCCATTAGTGAACAGATAGAAAAATTGGCAAAGTGTTGTCTTATTGAAGACTTCACTGGCCATGTGGCACTCCACGGGTCGTGCGGAGTGCCCGTGAGGCAAGACTTAGATAGAAAAATTAAATTGGAACTCTTAATAAAAGATTAGCGTCGACGTCACTTAGACGACAACTTTCACGGACCATGTACTGGTCCGTCCCACCTCACTTAGACAATAAAATGTTACTGGCCACCACACGCCCAGGTGACACGGTCTTTACCCTTTCACATGAGCCATACAAGGCAGTCGTGGCACATTCCTTAGCTTCCAATGCCACCCACGCCTAGCCGAGCCTCATAAAACACATCTATGCTCCTCCTCACGACCAGTGGTGAGTCGAAAGACCCGTGCAACTGGTCGTGGATCAAGACTTAGCCTCATCACTCCATTTTCCAGCCTAAAACATTTCCCACGACCCATACAAGGCCACACTACCCGTGAGGCTTCACTGCACGGGAGGGTCTAATGAAAATAGTCATAACTCCATGCGACATCGGAATGAGATGAAACCAAGTGTGTTGCGAAGCTAACTCAAAGGGCTTTCATTTGGTATGTCGTGGCCCACCCAGTTAAAAATGTGCTAACAGTTATAGAAATTTAAAGTGGAGTGGAAATAATAAAGATATTGTTTTTGGATGTCCGCTTCGGCCTCCCATGTAGCTCTTTCGACTTGTTGGTTCCTCCAAAGGACCTTAACGGATGTCACCTCCTTGTTCCTCAAAATCTTCACTCGCCTATCTAAAATCCGAACCAAGATCTCCTCATAAGTTAATTTATCCTCAACAACCGTCACCACCTCAAGAGGCACAATGGCACTAGGGTCACCCACACATTTCCTCAACATAGGGATATGAAACACCGGATGAACCCAAGTTCATTTCACTAGGAAACTTTAACTCATAAGCTACCTTGAAAACCCTCTTCAAGACCTCATAAGGACCAACATACCTTGGACTCAATTTACCCTTCTTACTGAAATGGACCACACCTTTCATTAGAGAAACCTTCAAATAAACCCAATCACCCACTTTGAATTGAAGGTCCCTTCTTCTCACATCGGCATAAGATTTTAACAACTTTAGGCCGTTCTTAACCTTTCCCTAATCATTCTAACCTTCTTCAGAGCATCTCAACTAGATCCGGTCCCAATAAGGCCACCCCTCCACCTCAAACCAACCGATCGGTGATCTACATCACGTCCCAAAAAGAGCCTCAAAAGGAACCATACCGATGATAGAGTGATAGCTATTGTCGTATGCAAATTCAATCAAAGGAAGATAGTCATCCCAACTACCTCTCAACTCGAATACACATGCCCTAAGCATATCTTCAAAGGTTTGAATAGTTATTTTGGCTTGGCTATCCATTTGGGGATGTAAGACCGTACTAACGTGAACTTTTGTACCAAGACTCTTTTGAAAAGACCACCAAAAGGGTGAAGTGATTTGTGCACTCCAATACGATATGATGGATAAAGGAACCCCTTGTAACCTCACTAACTCATGGATGTGCAACCGTGCAGTACTGTTTGGCCCTATATGTGTCTTAACCGGTAGAAAATGAGCCAATTTAGTCATCATATCAACCCCACCCATATGGAGTCAAAACCCTTTCTAGTCTTGGGCAATCCAACCAAAAAATCCATATTAATACCCTCCCACTTCCAAGAAGGGATCTCTTTAAAGTTGGTTAGGCCACCCGGCTTTTGATGTTCGGCTTTGACTTGTTGACAATTATGGCAACCGGAAATGAATTTGGCAATGTCCCCCTTCATGCCTCCCCACCAATACACATCCCTCAAGTCTCTATGCATTCTGATGGAATCGGGGTGGATAGAATAAGAGGAACTATGGGCTTCATCAAGAATTCTCTCCCTCAAACCATCAACACAAGGCACACACAACCTACCTTGGTATCTAAGGGCCCCATCTCCCCCTTGGGAGAAAACCTCTATCTTGCCCTCTTTCACCAAAGCCTTTAACTCAAGCAAGGAGGAGTCTAGATGTTGTTCTGCTAACACCTCATCAACTAATAAAGATTTAGAACCATCAACCACAACAACACCACTACACACATCTTCGGACCTCACCCCCAACAAAGCCAATCTATGCACCTCCCTAGCCATCTCCCTGTCACCACCATCCACAAGAGCTAGGCTACCCATAGACACCAGACTCAAATCATCTGCCACAATATTTGCCTTACCAGGGTGGTAGTGCACACTCATGTCATAGTACTTAAGAAGTTCTAACCACCTTCTTTGCCCCAAGTTAAGATCTTTTTGAGTGAAGACACATTGGAGACTCTTATGATCGGTGAAGACATCAACATGCACCCTATACAAATAATGGCGCCAAATCTTTAATGCAAACACCACAGCAGACAATTCAAGATCACGGGTAGGGTAGTTCTTTTCATGCACTTTGAGTTTCCTAGAAGCATAGGCTATGACCTTACCATTTTGCATGAGCATACAACCCAAACCAACCCTAGATGCATCACAATAAATGATAAACCCCTCAAGCCCATCCGGCATTGATAATATAGGAGCGGACACAAGCCTATCTTTCAACATTTGGAAGCTTTTCTCACATTCATCAGTCCACACAAACTTAACCTTCTTTTGAGTCAATTTTTTCATAGGGCAAGCAATGGAGGAGAACCCATTAAGGAACCCTCTATAGTAACCCGCAAGGCCCAAGAAGCTCCTAATATATGACGGGATCAATATTCTAGGTCAATTCCTAATCACATCAGTTTCCTTAGGATCCACTTTTATACCATCCCCCAACACCTTATGACATAAGAATGCAACCCCCTTTAACCAAAATTCACACTTCTCATATGTAGCATTCAATTTATCTTCCCACAATATTTGCAACATAACCCTCAAATGCCCCATTTGCCCCTTCCTACTATGTGAATAGATCAAAATATCATCAATGATGACCACAACAAAGGAACCAAGGTAGGGTTTGAAGACCCTATTCATTAAGTCCATAAAGATGGCCGATGCATTGGTTAACCCAAAAGACATCACCACGAATTCATAATGCCCATATCTACACTGGAAGGCCGTCTTGGGAATATCACACTGCCTTACCTTCACTTGATGATACCCGGAATGAAGATCAATCTTAGACAAAAAGCTAGCCCCTTGCAATTGGTCAAACAAGTCATTGATCCTTGGAAGAGGATACCTATTCTTTATAGTGACCCTATTGAGTTGCCGGTAGTCAATGCACATTCTAAGTGAACCATCGTTCTTTTTTACGAACAACACCGGTGCACCCCAAAGTGATTGGCTAGGCCTAATAAATCCCTTCTCCAACAAATCCTTCAATTTCTCCTTTAACTCCTTCAACTACACCGGGGCTATGCAATAAGGGGGAATGGAGATAAGTTGAGTATCAAGAAGAAGATTTATGCCAAAATCTATCTCCCTTTCGGGAGGGACACCAGGAAGGTCATTTGAAAAGACATCAAGAAACTTATTTACAACCGGAATCGACTCTATGGAAGGGACTTTGGACACCACATATTTGACTCTCACAAGATGATACAAAACCCTTGGAACTCAACCTATGGGCTTTAATGCATGAAATGAATCTACCCTTTACCACCACATAATGAATTTCCACTCAAGGACGGCTACATTTGGGAAGTGAAACTTAACCCAACGGGTTCTACAATCAACAAAAGCATAGTGTGCATGCAACCAATCCATCCCAAGAATAATATCAAAATCAACCATATCTAATTCAACAAGATCAAAAGGTAAGATTTTATGCAAGACACAAATCGGATAATTTCTCGACACTTTCCTAGCAATAATTGATGCACCCTAAAGGAGTGACACCTTGTAAGACTCATGCAACAACTCCGACTCAATGTGGAAGTTTTTCGCAACCAAGGGGGTAACAAAGGAAAGGGTGGCACCCGGATCAATCAAAGCAAACACATCAAGATCGAAGATTTTCAACATACCGGTAACAATGTTGGGAACCTCACCAACCCCTTGCCTCCAATGTAGACATAAAATCGGTTGTGCCTTGGGGCACCACCTTGAGGGCCACCTCTACCCAACGGAACCGCATTTGCACCCCGGCCCTTACCATGGCTTCTTGGACAATCTACCTTGTTGTGAACAAGCTCCCCACATTCAAAGCACGCATTAGAACCCTCCAAATGTGGACCACTATGCTTCTTTCCACATATAGGACGAACCTCTATTGGAGTCACTCCACCCACACCTTGAGGCCTAGGGAGGTCATTGGCAAATCCCCTATTAGTAGTATCGGCAGGCCCTTGTCCTTGGTGAAATCCAGCAGTCTTTTAGAACTTACCCTCAAACTGGGACCTCTTGGCCTCACGGCCCCTCCTCTTTCTCAACTTCTCTTCTATTATTTGCTCAGCATAGGTCATCAACCGAGACAAATCCATATCACTAATAAGCAAGGAAGACCAGCATTATTCACTAACCAAGTAAGAGACCACCATAACAAACTTATTCATCCTTGACCTAGGATCGGCCACCAAGTGAGGAGCATACTTTGAAAGTTGATAAAATTTGAGGGCATACTCCCTCACCCACATGCCACTTAGTTTCAAGTTTATAAATTCAAACAACTTTTCTTCCCTAAGCTCATGAGGGAAGAAATGATTAAGGAAGGCTAATCTGAGTCCTTCCAAAGCACCACGTAGCCATTACCCTTCTCAACTTTCCATTGATCAAACCAAATTTGAGCCATCACTTTGAGTAGGTACGCCACCAAGTCAGCCTTTTCATTCGGTCCAACACCTATGATAGACAAGATTTTGTAGATTTCATCAATAAATTCTTGTGGATCTTCATCCACCTTTGACTCGTGGAAAATTGGAGGATTCATTCTCATGAAGTCCCTTATATTAGCTCCTGGGGTAGTAGCATGAGGGGCTTGGACCCCTTGTTTGACTTGGTTGGCCACCACTTGGGCAAGCATAGTAAGGGCATCCCAGAGCTCACCATTGTTAGGTTGTTCCTCGGGAGTTTGGGTACCTTCTTCCTCTAAAATTCGGCATGATCTAGTATTGCAAAGAAAAATTGTTAGCAGTGGAAATACTTACCACAACTCTATAGCATGACTTAAAAAAATAAGAAGGGAAACATTTCTTACAACGCCTCATAGCATTTTATCCATAGTCATGGCGCACTTCCCAACCATGGATAGGACTCTAATCGATGTGTTGTGCTGGACACCAAGGATCTATAAACCTATTGACCTGATACCATGTTTGTCATGACCCAAGCCTAGGTCCTGGACGTGACACGGCGAATAGGGGAACCCAAAGGGACCCCAATCAAGCCTCTTTACTTATCATAACACATCCTTCATCATGGAATCATACAAAAGACATATATATATTAAACAAGTACAATGAGGCTAAGGGAAACGCTTGCCAAAACAACAACATTACAAAAACAAGGAGTCACAGCTCATATCATAAATACACATTTGTCCAACATACACCTTTAGTTACATAGACAGAGCGGGGCTAAGACAGAGCTACTGAGCTCACCATCATAGTTAATAGAACATAAGATAGTGTCTTAATACATAGATAATAGCAACATGGACTAAGGTCCTCGAAATGGAGGACTCACCAACAAGCTTTTAATAGCACCACCTAGCCACGTGGAGGAGGGGGATCAACTCAGGCACTGATTCTTACATAGTGATATCATGTAGGGAAGGGTATGCGTTAGTACGTTTGAGTGTACTAAGTATGTGGGATGCAATGCAACAAGGAATAGGCATCATAATCAAAATGCGTAACAATAGACAATAGGAATAATATAGCAATATGGCATGTATGATTGATGCTAAAGTAAAACATGCTTGAGTAAATCATGCTAATATAAATATCATATGTGAAGAAGACAACGAACTATCTTTCCAACCTTGGTTGGTTGTTGATGGTCAAACCCCAATCATCCTAGGTGGCGAGGTATAAACCCCTCACATAGGTGATGTTGTTCACACCCCAATCATCCTAGGTGGTGAAGTATAAAACACTCACATGGTTGATATTTGTCACACCCTAATCATCCTAGGTGGTGAAATATAAACCCCTCACATGGTTGATGTTGGTAACACCCCAATCATCCTAGGTGGTGAAGTATAAACCCCTCACATGGTTGATGAGTACAAACCCTCAATTCGGTTGATGATGGTCACACCCCAATGATCCTAGGTGGTGAGGTACTAACCCCTCACATGGTTGGTGAATACAAACCCTCACCTTGGTTGAGTATGGTGTAATACAACCCTTTTATATAGAATTTATCATGTAAATAAGCTTATTTCATCATTATATCATCATTCATATCATATCTCATGCTTTGGACCTTCAATTTGTTAAGAAACTATAACAAAACATTTTATCGAACTCCTTGGGGGTGTGAAATGGGGGTAAAACAGCATGCAATTTAGAGATGAAGTCATGCAATAAAATCTATTGTAAAATCATAAGTCAACACCTTTCAACACCCCCAAGACATCCACATCAGAAACTCTCATCAAAATTTACAATAGATCCAAGATATGTAGCTCACAACATAGCAAAATAATCAAAACTTTACATGGCTTTAACATAGTTCATAGACATGTTCATACTAGTCAACTCATTTTTAAACTCCACTTTAAATCATGCAATACTAATTAAAAGAGGTTTTAGCCACTATGATGGAAGGACACAATGGTTCAACACCACATACCTTAGGTCTAAAGTTTCTTGGAATTGTGATTGGGAAAAATGGAGGTTTGGAAATGATCTTCGAATCCAATCTTGTTCTTGGGTTTCCTTGAAATTTAATTAGAGCATGATGGAGGCTCTTGAGTGGAACTAGGAGTGTGATTGATATGAGAGTTGTGAAATTGGGTCCTTAAGTTTAGAGTTTAGGTCTTCTTGGAAGGTTAAGATAGACTAAAAAGTCAAAAAGGGTCATTAGGATAATTAGCATATACGAAAATACCATTAGTGAAAGGATAGAAAAATTAGCAAAGTGTTGTCTTACTGAAGACTTCACTACCCGTGTGGCACTCCACGGGTTGTGTGCGGTGCCCGTGAGGCAAGACTTAGACAGAAAAATGGAATTGGAACACTTGAGAAAAAGTTAGTGTCGACATCACTTTGACGGCCACTTTCACGGACCGTGTAGTTTTACACAGACCATGTACTAGTCCTTGCCACCTTACTTAGACAAGAAAATATTGTTGGTGACCACACATCTAGGTGCTACGGCCCGTATCCCTTCACACGAGTAGTACAATGCAATCGTGGCCCATGGCTTAGCTTCCAATGCCACCCACGCCTAGCCAAGCCTCCTAAACACTTCCACGCCCCTCCTCACGACTAGTGGTGAGTCATACAAACTGTCCCACTGGTCGTGGATCAATATTTAGCCTCACAATGCCATTTTCCAAGCATAAAAATTTCTCACGACCCGTACAAGGCCACACTGCTCATATGGGTGCCTATGGGGCTTCACTGCATGAGATGGTCTCACGAAAACAACCATAACTCCTTCATCCGACATTGGAATGAGGTGAAACCAAGTAAGTTGCAAAACGAACTCAAAGTGATTTCATCTAACATGTCGTTGGTAACCCTGTTCTACATGTGCTAAGAGTTATGCTAGTTTAAAATTGACCCTTATTTGAAACAACACCCAAAACTCAACATGGAGGTAAGTTTTGAACTCGTTTAGGTACTGGGAGTCTCCCGTGAATATCGTACACCCCCATCATAACTAAATGTCGCTTTAAACATGGATATACAAGAGCACAAAGGTACGAAGTGTCACATAAATAAACAGGGGAATCTCAAACTTTCTAGCCACAAATGGCGTAACAAAGGAGCCATTTCCCCTAGATTAAGTAAAGCATAACAATTGGAGGTAAAGACTCAAAGCATACCTATCATGAAATTTGGTGCAACCTCTTGGTCCTACCTGTTCCCTATTCCATAAAGACGGTTTGTCCCTCCGCTTATCACTGGTGTAGCTCCGTTCTTGTTATTCTGAGGTGCTGCATTTTAGTAGAGGAATGCACCTTATTACCCCAAAGTGGAGATTCCTTCAGGAAGTGACCTGTCTAGCAACATTTTTATCAACCATTTCCTCCATCCTTGCATTCTCCTAAATGCATCCTGCCACACTTTCCACAAGGTGGTTTCTCTCTTGAGCCAAGGGTCACATTTGCCTGTGAATCTTGTGCTCCAAAGTTTGACTAACCTTGGGACCTTTGATCATACCTGATGCTTAGAGTTGGTCCACTGGCGGATGATGGTTCATTCGAAAGCATTGGTGAAATATAGAAAGATAGAGGTCTTCTCACAAGCAGGATATGGGGTTCTTCATTATCAAGAAAGATTGTGTGTGCAAAATATATATGGGTTTAGAGAATTAATATTGCAAGAAGCTCATAATTCCTTTTATTCTTCTCATCCTGGTTCGACAAAAATGTATACATACATAAGGAAGGTGTATTGGTGGAAAAGAATGAAGAAGAAGATAGTAAAGTTTGTGTTAGAGTTCTCTAATTATCAACAACTTAAAGTTGAATAGAAATGGTGGGATGGCCTAGATCAGCACATTGAAATTTCAACTTGGAAGTGGGATGAGATCAATATGGACATTGTAGTTGGGTTGTCTAACACCATGAGGCATTTTGACTCCATATGGATGATAATAGAAAGAATGACAAAGTCGGCTAATTTGTTACTGTTGAAGACCACCTTTAGTGCTAAAGATTATGCCAAGTTGTACATCTTGGAGTTGGTGGGGTTTCATGGGGTTCCATTTTCCATCATATTAGATCGAGGAGCTCAATTCACCTCTAACACTCAGAAGTCATTTCAGAAGGACCTTGGTACTAAGGTTAAGCTAAGTACCACCTTCCATCCTCAAATCGATAGGTAAGCCAAAGAATAATTCAAACACCTGAGGACATGTTAAGGTATTAAGTATTTTTATTCATAGAAAGTTAGGATAATCATCTACCTCTTATCGAATTTTGCTACAACAATAGCTTGCACTCATGTATTAAGATAACACCGTTTGAGGCTCTATATGAAAGACGATGTAGGTCACTGGTTTTATACATTGAAGTTCGTGAAAGGATTTTGATAAGGACAGACCTAGTCATGATTCCATGTAGAAAGTAAGACTCATAAGGGAGAAATTGAACACATCTCAAAGTCAACAAAATTTGTACTCTAATATTATGAGAAGAGACCATAGTTCAAAATTAATGATTGGGTTTATTTGAAGTTATCTCCCATGAAGTGCGTAGCTTTGTTTTGAAAAAAAGGAAAATTAAACACTCGATATATAGGGCCTTATGAAATTGTGTGAAGGTTTTGCAAAGTGGGTTATAAATGAGAGATGCAAATGTAAATTAACATGGTTCACCCGATTTTCCATGTATTGATTATGAGAAAATTCATGGGGAATCCAAATACCATAGTTCCATTAGAGGATTTAAATATTGAAGAGAATTTAGTTTAGCAAAAGTTTTTGATTGAAATCTTAGACCAGCAAGTGGAGAGGTTAAGGAAAAGTAGGCTGCATACAATAAAGTAATTAGGTGAAATCAACAAGTTGAAGGTGCAACGTGGGAAGAGGAAATGATGAAGCGATGTCCCTCAACTTTCCACTCTACTCAAGCCACAAGAACTAAGTTCTTCTTTCCTTAAGACTTCAAAAGTTTTTCATTTTCATGAGACTACTTTGAATGGTAGTGTAAGGACCCAAACTTGCTATGTCCTTAATGGTGCTTGAAATTTGGTTGCAAAATTTTTTTGACCAAGGTGACACCTTATGGGCAGCTCCATAGTTGTATTACCAACTAAGGGTTATGTGTAGGAGCCTTGAGGTGGCCCTTAGTCTTGTATGTAGAGTGTTGGGCATACCTTTGGAGTTCAAGACTAAGGTTCACACCACATGAACCCAACATAGTCCATGTGACACTTTATGAGACATGTGGTGAGAAAGTTGTTGGGGTGAGTCCTATCTTCCGAGGATAAGCCACCATCCCTCTACCTATGGTTCTTCTACTTATGTTATTTACTTTGGGCGTGATCCTTGGACATTTCTTCGTTCACGTCCTATCTTATGGGTAGATGAATTCTTGGATATCTTGTAAACTCTTGTACTGATTTATGTTGTGTTGTTATTTACCGATTATGGTTACGACTATCTATTGAATATTATTTGTATTATTTGGTTCTGATATAATGTGTATATTGATGTATCCTAGTTTACACCTCCTTTTAGAGGATAAAGCCGTCGCTATCAAGAAATAGAACCCAATCAAGGTTAGGGTAGAGCCCACATGAAATACATATACTCAAGACAAATTCACCAATATGCAATTCAAGTAGTTAATTCACTCAATTACCCAAATGAGGGTTTTGCAATAATCAATAAGAAAATAAACTAAACTAACTATCATGAGAAAAAAAATCAATTATAGAGAGTAACTAGAGTATTGTATTTCCCATGATTCCCCAACTTAATTTCATTAGATAACCTAATTTTTGTCTAATGTAGAGCATCCAGGACGGTAATTAAAGTTCACTAAGCCCTTTGGTTAAAGGTGAGACGCGAATTTCACTATGTGACTTGGCCCAACTCTATAATGTGCTTTATTAACCATTACCTATTAGTCCTAGTACAACCTACCCTTGGCCCAGTTCAGTTGATTAGAAGAGAACACATCAATCGAATCCTGTTATTTTATATCTTTTCCTATTCATTACTACCTTGGTCTACTTAGTAACACTAAGCGAGTTCTAATGTTGTCCACCACTAGAAAACATGCAGAACGAAGAGTGTTAATTAATACATGTATATACACCTTCCAAGAATTGTGAGTTATCCGGTTATACTTTGTTAGTTCTTCATATTTCCGACAACCCTAGTTGTGGATTTAGCTACTTATGCTATGTGTAGATGAAGTGATTATGAATTTAGAAGATATAATTAAACACTTACACAATTGAATTAAGCTCAAGCGAATCCAAAGTCAATGGGAATCACAAGCTTCAAGATCAAATTATACCACAAGTGTTCTCAAAGACTCTCTCATAATTTTTTCTATGAATTATTGAGTTCTCTAAGTACAAACACTAAAACTACTGAAATCATACGTGTATTTTTGGAAAATAACCCAAAAGACTTATTTATAGTGATTAAAAACAAGTGCTAAACAAATTAGGAAAACTGGTCGGTAAACTCTACGGAAGCACTATATGACTCGTAATATCTTCTACGGCTCACATTCAGGGTCTCGTAATCAGCTATTGGAATTTCGGACTTCTCTTATACGACACCCCTTTATGACTCATAAAGTGGCTTATGGCTCATAAATGGGGTTTCGTCTGATGAAATTCTTGTCAGTCCACTTGTCTGATCCTTAGGACATGAAAGGTGGTCTATAACTCGTAAATTGCTACGTGACTCATCAGCATGTTCATAGACTTCAACTTCAGGAAATAGCCCCTTACTGGATATCCTGATGAAACCTATATACGACTCATAAACAGAACTACAACTTGTAGGTGGTCTCGTACAACAGCGAAAACCAGCAACTTCTATAACGTTTTCCCAAAAATCATGGCCAACCTGTGATCCTGCAAATCTAAGCACAAAAACGCATAAAATGCACTAGTATTGCATTAAGATCACCCAAAATCCTAAGTTTTAAGGATCAAAGTGTTGTATTTTTGCAGAATATCAACACCCTAAACTTAACATTATTGTTTGTGCTCAAGCAACAACTCAATTTATATAGACAACATAGTATACAAAGACCTCACTCAACGGCATATATCATATGAATCATAGACTTAGATACCCACACTAACTCTTATAAATAGGATCAAATAGCTATTTAGAAAACCAAGACAAACTGATGCATTTGAAAACATTACTATGACAAGTAAGGGATTATCAACAGTCCACAATCACTGAACAAGTCAAATGCTAACAATGCAATGCAAGTGCCCTCACATAAAGAAGTCCTATATATTACAATCAATGATGATTTCAAGTTTAAACTTGGGACTGTGTAAAATTACTCACTCTCACAAACAATATTCATGCATAATGAATAATACCATAGGCTTGCTCCTATACTCATGACTCAGACCTTCAACTAACTGGACTAGGATCACTTTATGACTTTGTAGCCTTGTAAAGTAGGCTCAAGAGGCTTGTCTATGATATTTTGGCAAAATAGTGACTAAAGGACCTCCTTAAAACTACATTTTTATACACTTTTGCCCCATCAACATATTTATTTTCACCTTATTCTCCCTTTTTCCTTATTCAAGTTTTTCTAGGTGCTTTCTTTTCATAATTCATCTACCTTGTTTTTACAATTCATTTTGCTTTTTAGCCCTTTTTAAGGACTGTTTCATTTTTCGTGCACCCAGTACATTATTTTTCTTCTTTTCTCCTCATTCCATACTCACCCCATTATTTTTATGTCTTACCCTTACACCACCTACCATCAACTTAGGCTTTTTGCGTCAGTCAAGGTACACAATTGTCATGCCCAAAGTCCCATTAAGGTGGACTAGCACACGTTGCCACTAAGGCTAGGTAGAGCCAACCTATACCTATGCACTTTCTATACAAATTATAAGGGATTTATGCATTCAACATGCCTTTAAGAAAGTAAATAGTAGCAACAAGCAAAAAAAAATGCATATGGCTAGGCCGTTGGGGCCACGGTGTCTAAGGTACAAGAAATGACCACACTTTAATTTACATAGTCTACAATGCCTCTAGATAAGGAAGAGTATCTGATAAGCATTGGGATAGGCCACATCTCAACTAACTGTACGATACAAAAATATAAGCTCTAGACACACAAAGGTCCAAAGCAACCTGGAGATTGGTAACAGCAGCTGGATATCTTGTACTCCTACTGGGGAGATCTACTAGCAACTGTATCTGCAGCATGAAATGCAAGTCCCCCGTAAGGGACGTCAGTACGAGATAATGTAGTAAATATGTAAGGCAAGAAATACTGTATATGAAGTAACAACTCAAATGAAACTATGCACTGGTGTAGGATAAGAGACCACCCTTAGTCATACTGTGGGGTCATGTACTTTATATTCTTTTTATTACTTTACTTTTACTGTATAACTTGTGCACAATAAGTAATACAAATGACCAACTGATGAGTGACAAATTTATATCAGGATCGGCCTTGGATAGGCTTTTCCTTCACCCCTTGGGCTACCCCCGGTGACAGGATCAATCCTGGCTAGGTAATTCTTCCACCCCTCGGGTTACCACCCATCAACAAGAAATATACTTTATCTTTCAATTACTTTTGAGATGATTCTTTTGGTGGTGATAATATTGGAGCTGTAGGACTATAGATACAACATATGACATGTAAATAATCACAAAAGACAACACCATAATGAAAGGAGTAGGTTACACAAATAATAAAATGCATAGGAGGTAGAACAACACATGAATTTTATTTAGTAGAACAAACTTATGTATCTTTTTATCCAAGTATGTATGCAGATTTGAAGGTGACTATGTATGGGAGAATGTGAACATGTGAAAGAGTTGAGACACAGTTAATAGTTGTGTCGGAGTTGGTAAATGCATTTATGTACCAAGGAGAGATCTATGTTTCGTGCCAAATAATACGAAATCAAGTAGTCTTACATAGCTCGTTGTATGACCTCGTTACTACCTTGTAGTGACCGCTTCTTCCCCAAAATATTTATCTACAATATGTTAGGCAGTATGACTAGTATTAGCAGCAAAGAAACACTTCTTGACAGCCCAATATCATAAAAACTAACACACAGGCAACAAGCCTATAATTAGCGACCCAAAGGCATTCCTTAAACCTTTTAACTTATAATCATATTTTCTAACAACCATTCTTATGTATATGTCATATACATCTTGTTTTATACCCTTAACAGTCTCAGAACAATTCATAGATTACAAGACATAACAATCCTGCACAACACAGAAATAGCCAGCATCACATTCGTATTATCACTACATTTCGACGTCAACAATCCCAAACCTGTTTCAACTTCACCCAAACTATATCCAAAGTTTTTTCATATAAAAACAATCTTACAATAGTCTAAAAATAGTCCTAAATAAGATGAAGTTTGTGAAACAACCATTTCCAATTATCAGCTCACAAGTTTCTTTTAAGAGTACAATTAAGATGTACTAAATAAGTCATCTTTGCGGACTGTAACTGTGGTGACGCAGCCTAGCTACATTACTATCAAACCAAATTTTGTTAAAGAAATAAGTCTTAATTAATAATACAGCCAACCAAGAAGAGAAAAGCCTCTTAATTAGCAAGAAAAGTGTACAACAATGCTTAGGATACATGATGTCCAAAATTTCCAGCACATGTATAATTAGCTTATTTCTCTGGTTTTTATAAATAAACCATACTAAGTCCGTAAATAGACTTACCTTTAAACTCAAGGTTTAGAGCTTTTTTAGGAATCCTTGTAAGGTTGTGAGTCCTGCTTTTCACACTCTGAAAGACGGCAAAGAATAACCAAGAAGGTGGATTTTTTTTTGTCCAAGTTGAAATGACTTTAGGGGGCTGTCTTCACCCCTTTTTAAAAGACCTCTTGGCTGACTTACTTTTTATTTCTTAGCCATAATATATTAATTTGGCGATGCAGCTTGTTGCTCCTTTTACTTGGGCCTTAAGGGGATCCAAATTGATGGGCCTTTGCTGCCCATTTTTCCCTTTCTCTTAGTTAGTTTTTGCCCAATTCACCAAGTGAAAGTTGTAGTACTTGGTTCCTTTCTCTATTATTCTTGGGATTAAAATATAGTACACTTATGCTGTTAAAACATGGGATAAAGTGACACCCTTAACACAGATTTTATTTATAATTGGACTTGAACAAATTTGACGTCAGACCTTGTATCCGTTTAGCTAGCAATTTTAAGCTAAGCAAGTAGGTGAATCACCTGCTAGCTTCCTACATCCTGCAAGTACCTCAGTTCTCTCACTTTTTTAAGGTTCTTGATCTACTCAATTTGACTTAAAACTTATTTACAGTCAACCCTCTTCAGCGTTAGACATACATGTCGCCCTCTAATTTGATATTCAGGCACTTTTAAAAATAAGCGCTAATTTGACCAAGCCATATCATGCTTCACGTACATAGTACTAGTTCATGTAATATGTGGGGTGTTACATCCTCCCCCACTTAGGAACATTCGTCCTCGAATGTTAGCATAATTAGATAGTTTAACCATGTTCAATGCAATAAGCGTTCAAACACACATACCTATTAAGGCCCCCAATTCTGCATGTTGCACTTCCTCCATAGCTTCAAATAAGTGAGGATATGTTTATTTCATCATGTCCTCAGCCTCCTATTATCTCTTCTGCCTGTTGGTTCCTCTAAAGTACTTTAACTGAAGCTATTTCTTTATTCCATAGCTTCTTAACTTGACGATCTAGAATAGAAACAAGTACCTCTTCATAGGTGAGACCTTCTGTAACCTGCATATTCTCAATAGGAGTGATACAGGATGGGTCACCTATGCATTTATGGAGCATTGAGACATGAAAAACTGGATGAACCATTGAAAGCTCTTGGGGTAGCTCTAGTTTATATGAAACCTGCCCGAACTTCTTAATAAATTTATATGGCCCTATGTAATGTGGGATCAATTTTCATTTCTTGCCAAATCTCATAACCCCTTTCATTGGAGACACCTTTGAAAATACCATCTGCCCTACTGAGAAGTCCAGTCCTCTCCTTCTAGCATCCACATATGATTTGTGATGACTTTGGGCTATTTCTAGCCGCTGTTGTATTACCTTAACTTTTTCCATGGCTTGTTGTACTA
>JAPFFP010049407.1:0-31636 GCA_026153255.1 Solanum medicagineum
TATGGCTATGAAAGGAGAATTATCTTTCTATACATAATTTTGTAAGAAAAGGTTGGTTACCAAATTATTAAAAAAAATCAGAAAAAACCGCAAACCGCACCAATCCGCACCAATTCGAAAAAAACCGAGGTTGAGAAAACCGCATTGGTTTGGTTTGGTTTGGTTTACACATTAAAAAAACCGCATTTAATGGTTTGGTTTGGTTTTTAAAATATTCGCACCAATCCGCACCATGTACACCCCTACTGTTTTCTGTCTCTATATTGTCCTATGAATTGTTTGTTTATTTCCCTATTTTTCATGTGTAAGTTGTTTTTCTAGGACTCTCAGCATCACTTATCCTTCATCCTCATTTCAAGAGTCCTCTTCCGTGTTTTATTTTTTGTTTCAAAATTTTTAATTTCATTCACTTACTATATCTATGATAAATTATTCTAATGTTTACTAGATACTTGAATATTTATTTGTGCTTCTAATACTATTGTTAAAGAAATGTTGTTTTTAGTATCATTTTCAAAAATGGCTCCTACACTTCAAAATCTAACAAATCAGCTCACGTATTGCATAAATTGAACTTGTGAAACTTTCTGGTGTACACTAGTAACACATCCAAAATTAAAAATAAATTAAATCATTAAAGAATATTATCATGGACAACTACATAATATTCATATATTTTAGAAAATAAGATGATAGCATAAGACTCATTAATTTCCTTGCTTTTGTATGTCAAAAATTGTAGGTGTTCTATTTTAATTTAATTGTCTAGAATTGGTGTTTGCACTCCCAAAAATACTTAAACTTTGAATAATCATGTTTATGTGCTGATTTTATTATTCTCTTTTTTTTTTCTCCATTTATGAAGTGTAGAAATTTGTCCACGTTCAAAGTCTGTTGGACAAAATAAATGTATCTCCTTCATTAGAAATAAAATTCTTGTATTTACTTGGCATTTGAATGACATAAATTGTCACGTCCCAAGCCTAGGCCTAGACGTGACACGGCAAATGGGAACGCGAAGGGACCCAAACAAGCGCCTTAGCATATCAATCATACATCCTTGGTTGAGGAAGCAAAGTAAACAATAACAAGGGATATATAAAAAGGGAAGTCTTTGATATCATAAAAGCATAAATACATCACAATATTCCAACAACACCTCTAAACTTGAAATGGAGCGGGGGACCAAGAAAATTTGTGGGTTCACCCTCTTAATGTCAAATGTTCAACATAAGGAAGTCTTAGAGATAACAAGAGAAAGTAGATAGTGTCCTCAAACTTGAGAACTCACCAAGCTTATCTTTGAATAATCTCACTAGCCACGTGGAGGATGATCAAGAGGAGCTCCGGTCCCTACATGGTGATATTATATAGGCATAAAGTATGTGTTAGTACGTTTGAATGTACTATGTAGGATGCAATACAACAAGACATAAGCCAATATAGTCAAAATGCATAGTAATAGGCAATAGATAAGCATAATCTCAATATTTCATGCATGATCAATGCTTGAAGTAAGACATATTTGTAAATTATTCAACTTTCATAGTACATGATGCATATGTGGGAAAAGACCTCAACCGGCAAAGAATAAGACCAAGTAAGCTACAACTTGGAATCCCGATAATTATCACTCATCGGTAAAGAGTTGATCTACTTGCCAAGGTAAACCATACTTCACCTTACTGGAGTCTGTCCCATTTCGGTAAAATAACCCCCCTTACGAGAACCTGTCCCATTTCGGGGTGGATTTCATGATAAAGTGCACTAGATGGATCCACTAGTATAGTAAGGGTAATAATCATAATCCTATGTTGGTACATAGTTTGAGGAAAGGAGTATGGACCCTTGAAGATAGTCCACGCCGACATCCACTCCATCAGTGCTAAATCTAATCCTATGTAATACTTGAAATAATCATAACTTTAATAATTTGTAAGAAACATGGAACCATGACATGAGTAGCTCTTAAACATGATTGACCTCTAATGGTTAGCCTAATTTAAAACATTAGAATAGATCATCATCATAATCATACACGAACCCTTGCTTTAACATGAATGGCTCATAAGAGGTAAAATCTTGAAAATAGGGCTTAACTTGATACTTGCATAATCATAGATAATTTCCTGAATTCATAACATACTTGATAGCTAATATTCATTGTGAAGTCACTTGAGCTGTAAAACATGTAAATAACTTGAGAATTCTTGACTTGACATTTCATCGAACACTTGGTGGGCACATAATGAGTACATGTTCAAATCATGCAAATTGCAACAGTATAGATCATGAAATAGTGAAATCAGTGCATCGTAAAGTCATGTAAATCATCCCACCAACATCATGGTAAAATCCCATCATGGGTAACTTGCAAATCATATCAAAACTCCACAATAATTCATAGATTTCATAGCCCGAATCATGTGTAGTCTTAATAGATAAAGATTTATTCATAGTTTAAGCTCAAAAAAGGTATTCATGTATAATCAACAATATTTGAGAAAACATCAATATATTTCATGCTCATATTTCATAATAATAGATACCCATAAAAAATACATCTTGAAATTATGCAATTTTCATACAATAGGAAGGTTGGACTTCATGGGGGAAATGACCCAATGGATGAAACCCACATACTTTAAACTTGGGTTTTCTTGATGTAAGCTTGAAGGAGACTTGAATCTTGAATGGAGTTCTTGAGATTTGGAATCAAGCTTGAGACACTTGAATTTGGATGAGAATCTTGATAAAATGATTGAGAGGTTTTAGAGAGGGTATTTGAGTGATATGGAGTTGAAATGACTAAGTATAGGTGTTTTCACGCATAAGTGGACATGAGCCTATGACCCTAAGGCCCTTGGGTCGAAATAAAAAACTAAGGAAAAAGTTGAACTGGTTCGAGTCAAGTCCTCGACGCAGACCTATCGTAAAGGACAGAATTACACTGATTTGCGCGCAGTCCGCATCGCGGTCTGATCGCGGATGCACACTAGATAAGAAAAGTTTGTGAAAATTATTTTTCGCTACGGGTCCTCTAAAATCGAGTTTATACCATTTCCCACTCAATTTTTACTCCTGATCGAGAATATGAAGTCGTATTTTTTATATCATGCACGATTTTTGAGATATATGAAATTACGATTATGGGCATTTTCAATTCACATTGTTGGTGTTTTTGGGGCGTTTCATAAATATTTAAATTAAGAAAATAAAAATATGAAATTTTGTGTGTTCTTAATGCTATGTTAGTTGGTTTTATGTGTTTTGGTGTTATGTTTGCAGGATTACAGGTTTGGCCTTGATTTTGGGAAAAGGTGCCGAAGTTGCTAGTTTTTGCTGTTATAAGAGACCCTTTACGAGCTATAAATCCTTCTATGGGTCGTGAAGTAGTTTAGTGAACAATTCTAGCGAGGAGCTATTTTCTGAAGTTGATTCTACGAATATGCAGATGAGTCGTGGATGGTTTTACGAGTCATAGAAAATGGTTCGTGCCTTGAGGATCAGAGATTGAGACTTTCTGAAGTTTCATCAAATGAAACCCCTTTACGGGTCGTAAACCATTTTACGAGTCATAGAAGGTTGTGGTAGAGTTGAAGTCCAAATTTTCAGCAATTGAGTATGAGACCCTGGTTATGGGCCGTGAATGCAATATGGCCCGTAAACCCCTTTCGTATGGCATGCCGACCACTTCTCCTATTTTTTTAGGTCTTGTATTTTACTTATTATAAATAGGTTTTTAAGGTTATTTTTCATAAGTTTTCACCTAGTACTCGGAGAACTCAGGAATTAGAGAGGGAAAATTGTGAGATCACATTGGAGAGTCTTTGAGAACACTTGTGTTTGAATTTCAACTTAAACCTTGAGATACTTATTAAAGTTCAATTTGTTTGTTCTTAATTATATTCTGTATGTGTTTAATTATGTTTTCTTAATCCATAATTCTTGCATCTACACAAAGCATGAGCAGCTAAATCTACAGCTAGGGTTGTGGAAACCATGAAGAACTAACAAAGTAAAATTGGATAATTCATAATTCTTGAAAGGTGTGTATGCATGTATTAATTAACTCTCTTCGTTTTGCATGTTTTTTGATGGTGACCAACATTAGAACCCACCTAGTGTTACTAACTATACCAAGGTAGTAATAAATAGGAAAAGAGATTAATCAACATGATTTGATTGATGTGTTCTCATCTAATCAACCAATCTGGGCCAAGTGGAGGTTGTACTGGGACTATTAGGTCAGGGTTAATAATGCACACTATGGGGCCAAGTCACATAGTGAAATTCACCTCTAACCTTTGACCAAAGGGCTTGGTGAACATAACTTACCGTCCTGCAAGCTACACACTAGAAAAGAATTAGATTATCTAGTGATACTGAATTTGGAAATCATGGAGAACACAATACCCTAGTTTCTCTCCATATTGATTTCTATCTTGCGTTAGTTAGTTTAATTTTATTTTTCATTGATTATTGCAAAATCCCCCCGAGCTTTGGGGAAGTAATTTTGGTGAAAACCACTTGAATTGCAATCATTGAATTCTCTTGAGTCTACGTATTCCATGTGGGTTCGACCCTAACCTTTGATAGGTTCTGTTTCTTGACAGCGATTTCTTTATCTTCTAAAAGGAGGTGTAGCTTGGGTGACATGAAGATTTTGGCACCGTTGCTTGGGAATATGGCTAGACTTTGTTAATTCATAATAATTCGGGTGTTAATCCTTATTTTTCATGTTTTACTTTTGTTTGTTGTTATTGTTCTTTTTCAGGGTGTAAGTGTAGCGTATGCCCAATACCCGGAGTCAAGTCAATCCCTTAACTTCGTTTGAACCAAAAATCTAAAGAAAGTTGAGGGGAATGGCCCAAGAAAATACCAACAACACGACCAATGCAGCTCTGAACAGGAACAACAACGAGAATGCTAATAATGAGAACCCACCTCCTCTTGAGATTATCGTTCTACAACCCCAGGATCTCAATGCCAATGCTTACCAATGGAATCAATATAGGCTAAATCCTATGGCTATGGAGGTGATTAGAGCTATTGTGTTGCCACCACTACCGGCAAACACAAAGCTCACAGTTTTGAGTGGGTTACTTCAATGCTGCAGAACCTGGGCTATTTGCATGCTTACCATCGGGGATCCTTATAGCTATCTACATAATGTGGCATTCGTCTATATGAGTGTGATTAAAACATAAAATCTGTCTATGGATACTGTGAGACTTCCTGTTTTCCCATTGTTTCTTACATATAATGTAAGATTATGGCTATCTGAGCTCTCGCAAAATTCGCTCACCGAATTGCAGAGGGCCTTTGTGGCAAGGTACTTCCATAAACCAAAGAGGCTCAAGTCGGAGGACCAAATCAACAACTTTGAGCAACTTCTTGGTGACTCCATCAATACCAAGTGGGAGTGGTTTAATAGATACTTGAGGAGTGCACTGGGCCATAAGATTGTAGAAAATGTCCTTGTGGAGAGTTTCTCTCAAGCTCTGGATGCTAATTGTTAAGTATGTGCTGACACCCTCTTGGGAGGTTTGTTTGTGGACCAACTATTCGCATAAATTACTGAGCAGCTAGATGTGGTGGCTAAATTGAATCACATGAGAAGGCCCCTAGACAAACTTCCAACCAATTACATGTGTACTGCTAGCATAAGCCTTGAGTAAGAAAAAATATATGCGAAGCTCATCAGGATGCTTGATCAAAACAATGCCAATCTGGAGATGATAATGAAGCAGACATAAGAACTAGCTAACGCAAGAGACATTCAGCAAAGCCACCATACCAAACATGAGGGCCATAAGGATGGCAGTAGAAATAGCCATTACATTCCCCCAAGCAATTGTAACATGGGGTCTGGGAATCCAGAGTCGAGGAGATGCTTTCCCAGCTGTTAAAAAGGGTCGTCGCATAAGATCAGACCTTGAGGGAAATTATGTCTGACATTGCCAATATAAATTAAAAAGTTGAACATCACTCTATCATAATCAAGTGGCTCAATCATCAGTTTGGACACGTGTCAGCCCAATTAAATGAAATTCAAAGAGACATGATTGTTGGCACCATAACTTAAGATGTAAAGGGCACTAATGGATACAAGATGAAGACAAATGGTGGTGAGAGGAGCAATTCCAAACATGTTACAGATACTGAAAAGGGATCACAAAATCTTGAGGAAGTCTGAGTACTCCAACCATCTATGTCATGTCGTGATAATAAATTAGGCGTTTCTTGGGAGAAAACCCAAGGTGGACACTGGCGCTTAGGTGCCACAGTATGTTTTTTAACCCTTTTATGTTTTATTATGCTTTGGTTTGTGCATTGGGGACAATGCACATCTTTTTTGATGGGGTGTTGATATTTATAGGCCTTAGTGAAGTATGAGTAGCTTAGGTCCATAAATATCCTACTTTTTTGATCCTTCTTGCATGGATCCATTTTCTCTGTGGATATTTACTTTCTATTGAATTGACATGTTTAGGATGTTTGGATAGTATTTGTAGTATATAGTACTAATGCTTGTAGCATATAATGTCACGACCTAAGCCTAGGACCTAGACGTGACATGACAAATAGGAAGCCGAAGGGACCCAAACAAGCCTCTTAGCATATCAATCACACATCCTTGGTCGCGAAAGCAAAGTAAACAACAACAAGAAATAAAATAAAAGGGAATTAAGACCAAAGAAATCTTTGATATTCATAAAAACATAAAGAGTCAAGCCTATACCATAAATACATCATAATAATCCAATAAAACCTCTAAACATAGAATGGAGCATGGGCCAAGACACTCTCTGAGATCACCCTCATAATGTCAAATTTTCAACATCAAGAAGTCTTAGAAATAGTAAGAGAAAGTAGATAGTGTCCCGAACTTGAGCACTCACTAAGCTTATCTTCGAATAATCTCACTAGCAACGTGTGGGATAATCAAGAGGAGCTCTAGTCCTTACATGGTGATGTTATGTAGGCATAAAGTATGCGTTAGTATGTTTGAATGTACTACGTATGTAGGATGCAATACAACAAGACATAAGCCAATATAGTCAAAATGCATAGTATTAAGCAATAGATAAGCATAATCACAATATAGCATGCATGGTCAATGCTTGAAGTAAAACATGTTTATGAATCATTCAACTTGCATAGAACATGACACATATGTGTGAAAAGACATCAAACGACAAAGAATAAGGTGAGCTACAAATTGGAATCTGATGATTACCCTTCATCGGTAAAGAGGTAGTCTACTTGCCAAGGTAAACCATACTTCACCTTATGAGAGACTATCCCATTTCGGAGAAGTAACCCCCCTTATGTAAAACCTTCCCATTTCGAGGTGGATTTCATGATAAAGTGCACTAAATGGATCCACTAATATAGCAAGGGTATAACATAATCCTATGTTGGCACATAGTTTGAGGAAAAGAGTATGCACCCTTGAAGATAGTCTACGCCGACATCGAATCCATCGTGCTTAGTTTAATCCCACAAAATACTTGAAATAATCATAACTTTAATAACTTGTAATAAACATGAAATCATGAAATGAGTAGCTCTTAAACATACTTGACTTCAAATGATGAGCTTAACTTGAAACATGAAAATAGATCATAATCATACATATACCCTTGAAGATAGTCCACACCGACATCGAATTCATTATGCTAAGTCTAATCCCATAGAATACTTGGAATAATCATAACTTTAGTAACTTGTAATAAACATGAAATCATGAAATGAGTGGCTCTTAAACATATTTGACCTCAAATAATGAGCCTAACTTGAAACATGAGAATAAATCATAATCATACATGTACCCTTGCTTTAACATGAATGGCTCACAAGAGGTAAATCTTGAAAATAGGGCTTAAGTTCATACTTGCATGATCATAGATAATTTCATGAATTCATAACATACTTGATAGCCCATGTTCATCATGAAGTCACTTGACTTGTAAAACATGTAATAACTTGAGAATTCTTGACTTGACATTTCATCGAACACTTGGTGGGCACATATGAGTACATGTTCAAATCATGCAAAACGCAAGAGTATAGATCATGAAATAGTGAAATCATTGCATCTTAAAGTCATGCAAATCAGCCCACCAACATCTTGGTAAAAACCCATCATGGGTAACTTGTAAATCATATCAAAACTTCACAATAGCTCATAGATTTCATAGCTTGAATCATGTATAGTCTCAAGAGATAAATATCAATCCATAATATAAGCTTAAAATAGATATCCATGTATAATCAACCAATTTGATAAAACCCCAACACAAATTATGCTCACATTTCAGAATAATGGATACACATAGTTAATACATCTTGAAATCATGCAATTGTCGTAAAATAGGAAGATTGGGCTCCATGGGTGAAAGGACACAATGGACAAAACACGTATACCTAAGTTTGGGGATTCCTTGATGTAGACTTGAAGGAGACTTTAAGCTTGAATGGAGTTCTTGAGATCCAGAATTAAGCTTGAGACATTTGAATTTGGATGAAATATTTGGTTAAGTCTTGGAGAGGGTTTTGAAAGAGTCTTGAGTGAGATAGAGTTGAAAAATGGCCAAGTATAGGTGTTTTTATTCATAAGTGGGCATGGGCTATGACCCCCAGGCCCTTGGGCTGAAAAGAAAACTAAGGAAAATAATACACTAGTCCGTGCCCTTGGCGTGACGCGGACCAGATGTGAAGTTCCTCTAACACTAATTCGCGCCCCTGGCACATCGGGGCCAGGGCGTAGAAGGCCATTGGTTTTTCACTACAGGTCCTCTATAATCGAGCTTATACCCATTTCCCACTCAATTTTACCCCCTAATCGAGAATATGAAGTCGGATTTTTGATATCGCACAGGGATTTCAAGATATATGGAAATTACGATTATAGACATTTTTGAAGCATATTTTTGGGGCGTTTCAATATTTCCCCCTTGGGAACATTCATCCCTGAATGTCAAAGAAACATACATAGGATAATTAATCATGAAGATTTTAGCCCAACATGAATGCAACAAATGTATTGAAACATCATTCTCAAAAATCTTAACATGAATGTCAAAAATCACCATAAACTTCTCACCATAAACTTCTCAACATTAACATGAATGCATGCAAAATGACATTAAGGGTGTCAAAAATCACCATAAATTTCTCAACATAAACATGATTGCATGCAAAATGACATAAGTACTGAAACTTAAGATTTGAAATCATATAAGGGACTTAAACTAGTACCTTCGACTTGAGAAGAGTGGAAGACATGTGGGTATCACTTTCTCATGTTTGCCTCGGCGTTCCATGTGGTATTTTCAACTTGTTGGTTCTCCAAAGGACCTTGATGGAAGCTACATCTTTGTTTCTCGACCTCTTCACTTGTATATCCAAAATCTCCACTAGGACCTCCTCATAAGTCAAGTGATCTTCTACAACACCCACAACATCCAAGGGCACTATAGCACTTGGGTCACCCACACACTTCCTCAACATGGATACACGGAAACCGGATGTACTATGTCCATCTCTATGGGAAACTCCAACTCATATGCAACCTTACCAATCCTCCTCAAAATTCTACATGGACCCACAAACCTTGGGCTTAATTTCCCCTTCTTGCTAAATCGGACCACACCCTTCATGTGTGAGACCTTCAAATAGACCCAATCACCAACCTTAAACTCAAGATCTCTTCTCCTCACATCGGAGTAGGACTTTTGTCTACTTTGTGCTATTTTCAACTCTCCCTTATCAACCGCACCTTCTCCAAGGCTTCCATGACCAAATCCGGACCTAGTAAAGCTATTTTCTCCACTTCAAACCACCCAATCGGGGATCTACAATGCTTACCATAAAGATCTTCAGAGGGAGCCATACCAATGCTTGAGTGGTAGCTATTGGTGAAAGCAAATTCAACGAGTAAATGATGTTCATCCCAACTACCCTTAAACTCAAAAACACAAGCTCAAGCATATCCTCAAAAGTTTAGATAATCCTCTCGGTTTGACCATCCGTTTGCGGGTAAAAGTCTATTCTAAGCTTAACCTTGGTACAAAGACCTCTTTGGAAGGACCTCCAAAAGTGAGAAGTAAATTGAGCACTACGATCCTAAATAATAGACAAGGGCACCCAATGCAATCTAACCAACTCATTAATGTATAATTTGGCATAATCTTCATCACCATAAGTAGTTTTGACCAGTAGGAAGTGACCCGACATTGTCATTCTATCCACAACAACCCAAAAAGAGTCAAAATGTTTCCTAGTCTTAGGAAACTCAACCACAAAATTCATGTTGATCTCTTCCCCACTTCCAAGTAGGTATCTCTATATCTTGGGCTAGGTCACCTGACCTTTGATGTTCCGCTTTCACTAGTTGGCAATTGTGATATCCGGATATGAACTTGGCAATGTCTCTCTTCATACCACCCCATCAGTACACTTCCCTCAAGTCTCTATACATCTTTGTAGAACCGGGATGAATAGGATAGGATGAATTATGGGCTTCCTTCAAGATCAATTCTTTCAAGTCATCCACATTTGGCACAAACAATCTACCTTAGTACCTAAGGGCACCATCTCCCCCTTGGGAGAAAACCTCCACTTTACCATATCTCTCCAAGGCCTTCAACTCTAGCAAGGCGGGGTCAAGATCTTGTTTTGCATTTACCTTCTCAATCAAACAAGATTTAGAACTATCAACAACCACTACACCACCATTATCAACTTCATCCAACCTAACCTCCAATCAAGCCAACTAGTGAACCTCTATAGCCACCTCTTTACCACCATCATCAAAATGAGTTAGACTACCCATGGACACCCTACTTAGAGCATCGGTCACAACATTAGCTTTGCTAGGGTGATAATGCACACTCCCATCATAATCTTTAAGGAGCTCTAACTACTTTCTTTGTCTCAAGTTAAGATCTTATTGGGTTAAAACATACTGGAGACTCTTGTGGTTGGTGAACACATTAACATGAACCTTATACAAGTAGTGACGCCAAAATTTAAAAGCAAATACTATGGCCACCAATTCAAGATCATGGGTGAGATAATTCTTCTCATGTACCTTAAGTTGGCTATAGGCATACACTATCACCTTACCACTTTGCATCAAAACACATTCCAAGACTAATTCTTGAGACATCACAATATACCACAAATCCTTTCAACCCTTCCGGTAGAGCCAAAATGGGAGCGTAGACAAGCTTCTCCTTCAAAGTTTAAAAACTCTTTTTGCACTCATCAGTCCACACAAATTTCGCCTTCTTTTGAGTCAATATAGTCACAGGAGAAGCAATAGAAGAGAAGCCATTCACAAACATCTGGTAATAACCCGCCAAACCAAATAAACTACTATTGTCCGATGGAGTCAAAGGTCTAGGACAATTTCTAATCACCTCCATCTTTTTACGATCCACCATACTACCATCACCTGAAACCACATGCCCTAAAAATGCAACCTCTTTCAACCAAAACTCACATTTCTCATATTTAGAATACAACCTCTCCTCTCAAGATTTCCAACACCACCCTCAAGTGATGCACATGCTCCTTCTCACTATGGGAATAAATCAATATATCATCAATAAAAACCAGCACAAACAAGTCAAGGTAGGGTTTAAAGGCCATATTCATGAGATCCATAAATATAGTCAGTGCATTAATCAACCCAATGGACATAACCACAAACTAAAAGTGCCCATAGCTAGCCCAGAAAGCCGCCTTGGGAATGTCACATTCCCTCACTTTCACTTGGTGATACCCGGACTAAAGATTAATCTTAGAAAAGTGACTAGCCCCTTGAAGTTAACCAAAAAGGTCATCAATCCTTAGTAGAGGGTATTTGTTCTTTATGGTGACTATATTAAGTTACCGGTAGTTAATGCACATTCTAAGAGAACGATCCTTTTTTCTTCACAAACAACATTGGTGCACCCTAAGGTGATTTACTAGGCCTTATAAAACCTTTTCTAACAAATCCCTCAATTGCTCCTTCAACTCTGCTGGGGCCATAAGGTAAGGGGGAATAGAAATGGGTTGAGTATCAGGAAGGAGGTCTATACCAAAATCTATTTTCCTTTTGGGATGAACACTAGGAAGCTCATCGGGAAAGACATCAAGAAACTCATTAACCACCAGAGCACACTCAATAGGATGGACTTTGGACTCAACATCCCTAACCCTCAAAAGATAATATAGACAACCCTTAGAAATCAACTTTTGAGCTTTAAGACAAGAAATGAATCTACCCTTGACCACCACATCATTACTTTCCCACTCAAGCACGGGCTCATTAGGAAATTGGAATTTAACCATATGGGTTCTACAATCAATAGAAGCATAATATGCATGCATACAATCTATCCCAAGAATAACATCAAAATCCACCATCTCTAATTCAACAAAATCATAAGGCAAGATTTTATGCAAAATGAATATGAGACAATTTCTATAGACTCTTCTAGTAACAATGGACTCACCAACGAGGGTAGACACTTTATCTACTCCTTGTCTCCCTTGAAGAGAATTTAATCTATTTTTCCTTGGAGCACCTCCTTGATGACGTCCTCTTCCTCTTTGGCCCGCATTAACACCTTGGCCTTGAGGACGAAAATCTCTACCTTTGGGTTGAGTATGAGGAAAATCCATAACCTTGTGGCCAACTTCACCACAACCAAAGCAAGCTTTAGAATTCCTCAAACATGGACCATTATGATTCTTTTCACACCTTGAAAATCTAGGCTTTACCTTTCCTCCATTAACATCTTGGAATCTTCGATTAGGCACCCTTTCATTGACAAACCTCTTGTTGGAAGCATTGGATGACCCTTGGTCTTGGAACATGTGGCCTTGGAGAAACCGCCTACCTTTGGAACCTTGGAACCTATCTTCAAATCAAGCCCTCTTGGAATCACCACTTCTTATCTTTCTAAGATTTTTCCCCTCTAGTTGTTCGACATATGTCATGAGAAGGGACAAGTCCATATCACCTATTAGCATGTTGGTATGATACTCCTTATTAACCAAGTCGGATACACTTGACACAAATTTATTCATCCTTGACCTTGACTCGAAAACCGATTGTGGGACATACTTGGAGAGTTAGTTGAACTTGAGGGCATACTCCCTCACACTTATAAACCCTTGCTTTAGATTCATAAACTCCATCAACTTCGCCTCCCTTAGCTCAATAGGAAAGAACTAGTTAAGAAATGCCACTTTAAACTCCTCCCAAGAGATAGCATCACCATTTCCCTTCGCCATCTTCCATTGAGTGAGCCATATTTGAGCCACCCCTTTGAGTTGGTAGGCCGTCAACTCCATTTTTTCTCTGAATTAACCCCATAATGGACAACACCATATATACCTCCTTAATGAATTCTAGAGGATCCTCATCCACTTTGGACCAATAGAACTTTGGTTGATTCATCCAAGTAAAATCTCTCACCCTTGAGGCCAGAGTAAAAGCATAAGGGGCTTGGGCCCCTTGCTTTATTTGGTTGGTCATAGCATGAGCCAACATTGCAATCGATCTCAAAATTCTTCTTGGCCTACCCCCTGTCACGACTCAAGCCTAGGGCCTAGATATGACCAGCAAATGGTGAACCCGAAGGAACCCCAAATAAGCCTCTTAGCATCTCATCACACATCCTTGATCGTAAAAGCAAGATAAATCATCATAAGAAACATAAACATGGGAAATTGGGACTAATGGAGAGAGAGACTTATATTTAATTAGCTTGGATATCATAAGTGAATCAAAGCTCAAGCATAATTCATATCTTGCCCAACAATACCTCTAACATAGAACTTAGCAGGGTGTAACTCCCCACATCTTACAATACTAGTACTATGCAAATGAAACATGATATGGTTTGGTCAAATTAGCGCCTATTTTTAAAAGTGCTCGAATCTCATGTTATAGGGCGATATGTGCGTCTAACGCTTAAGAGGATCGATTGCATACAAGTTTTATGTTAAATTGAGAAGATCATGTCCCTAAACAAAGTGAGAGAATTGAGGTGCTTGTAGGACTCAAGAAGCTAGCAGGTGAATAATCTATTTGCTTAGCTTAAATTTGCTAGGTAAACGGAGACGAGGCCCGATGTCAAATTTGTCCAAGTCCGATTATTAATAAAGTCCGTGTTCAGAGTGTAACTTTAGCCCATCTTTTACCATCATGAATGGAAAGTACTTAAAGCCTAATATGAATAATAAAAGGGCCCAAGTACATCACAACACACTTGACTAATTGGGCCCAAACTAAGTGAAGAGGAATTAGGAAAATGGGTAGCCAAGGCCTATTAGCTTTGAGACCCATTTAGGCAAGTGTTAGGGCCACACTACTGCATCACTAGCTTATTAATATGTGTTAATATATGGTCAAAAGCTCAAGAGAAAGTATTCTGAAGAGACACTTTAAAAGGGCTCAAAAACAACCCCTTAAGTCATTTCACTTTGGAACAATTTTCAGCTTTCCTAAAGACTCTTTTTTTTCTCTTTACTTCACTTCACAAGGTAGTCAATACAACCCTCTAGGGTTCTTGAAGGAAATCTGAATCGTGAAGGATAGGGTAAGTGGAAATATCCATGTATTTATTATACTTAGACCATGAAAAACAAGAAATATATGCTAGTTATGCTTGTGAACAAAGGTCCAACAACATGCGTTTAGAAAGTTGCTGCACACTTGCTTTTTTTTTTTAGTGACTTCTCTATAGTTTTTCGGCTGTATTATGAAGAGAAATTGATATTATTAATGTGGTTTAAGTTATAGATATTAATCTAAGGTTGCTATCCTAATTTTGTTTCATTTAAAAATGAGTTTTATTATGCTATCTTAAGTGTGACTTTGATTGGAACTTGTGGGCTGTTGGATGGAAGGCTATTGCCTCACGTCCTTCATGACTGCTTTGGTATTGTTCTGAGACTGTTTTAGGGATTTTTTATGTATAGATGTATTGAGGACAGTTTGGGTTAAGTTGAAACAAGTTCGGGATTGTTGACATCGAAATGTAGCGAGAATACAAATGTGATGCTGCCTATTTGTGTATTGTGTAGGATTGTTATGTCTTGTATCTTGTGAACTATTGTAAGACTGTTAAGGGTATAAAAAAATATGTATATGACATATACATAAGAATAGCTGTTAGAAAATATGATTATAAGTGAAAAGGTTGAAGGAATGCCTTTGGGTCGCTAATTATAAGCTTGTTGCCTGGGTGTTAGTTTTTATGATATTGGGCTGCCAAGAAGTGTTTCTTTGCTGCTAATACTAGTATTATTTCCTTATATATTGTTGATAAATATTTGAGGGAAAAATAGGTCACTCCAAGGTAGTAACGAGGTGATATAACGAGGTACATGTGCTAGTAGATCTCGCCAGTAGGAGTGCGGGATATCCAACTGTTGTTGCTTAGCTCCAGGTTGCTTCGGAGCTTTATGGTCTAGAGCTTATATTTTGTATTGTATAGTTAGTTGAGGCAAGGCCTGTCCCAACACTTATCGGATACTTCTCCTTATCTAGAGGCTTTATAGACTAGGTAAATTAAAGTGTGGTCATGTCCCGTACTTTAGATACTGTGGCCCCAACGATCTAGCCATATGCATTTCCTTTTTGCTTGTTATTACTGTTTACTTTCTTAAAGGCATGTTTAATGTAGAAATCCTTTATAATATGTATAGAAAGTGCATAGATATAGGTTGGTTCTCCCGGGATCTATTGGCAATGAGTGCCAGTCCACTTTAATGGAACTTTGGGCATGACACGAGGGCCACGACAAGAAACTGGGCTCACCCTTCTAGTCAAATATACGTAAAGGAAAGATAGTCTTTAATACATAGCATAGGAACTCACCAACTAGCTTGAATGGATACCACTAGCCACGTGGAGGAGGATAATTGCCAAATGGAGCTCCGGTTCCTACATGGTAACATCATGTAGGCATAAAGTTTGCATTAGTACATTTTAATGTGCTAAGTATGTAGGATGCAATGCAACAAGAGATAGGCAACACAATCAAAATGCATAAACATAGACAAATAATAGCATGTAAAAAAATGATATGCATCAATGGATGCTTCTACTAAAAATCATGCTCATATAGATCATAATACATACATAAGGAGAGACCATCATCATAGACCAAGCAAAGTAATGCTTGGAATCCAAGGCTTAATACCCCCTTGGTAGTGGTCGAGCTACGAACCCCTCAACATGGTTAGTGGACTTCATCACCCTCCATCATAGTGGTCAAGGTACTTACCCCTCAGCATGGTTAATGGACTTCATCACCCTCTATCATAGTGGTCAAGGTACTAACCCCTCAACATCGTTATAGTCAACATGAAATACTATAGTAGCTCATCATGAAATGATCACACGTACATCATTCTTTCATCATCATAAAGTCATATATCTCATATGTCAAGCATTAAGCCTTCAACAATCTAAGAATCATAATCCAGACATTTTATCAAACACTTGAATGATGTGTAATAGGAGTATAAGACTATGTAATTCAGAGATGAAATCATATAAGTAAATCCATTCTAAAACCATCAATCAACAACTTGCAACACCCTCAGGCAATATACATTAAAAACCTTTATTAAATCTCACATTAGATCTAAGATGTAGAGCTCAAAATATGCTAAAACAACCATACTTTCATGACCTCAAATCACTATGCAATAAATGTCTTAATATACAAAACACACATGTAAAATCAACTTTAAATCATGCAATTTATGTAGAAAAAGGATTGGGCACCTTAGGGATAGGACCCAATGGTTGAAACCCACATACCTTAGCTTTGGAGAAGTTCTTGATGAAGATTAAAAATGTAGGCTTGAAGCTTAAAGAAAATCCATAGATTCGGGAGAGATTTGGGTACTTGATTTTGGAGTGAAATATTAGTATAAGGGTTTGACAGAGTATCTATCAATACAATGAAAAATGTGAGGGTTTTGGGACCTTGAATGAGCACAAAAACGTCAATCCAGAGCTTAGAAAGGGTGGAAAAGGACCAAAATAACCCTTCCTAAAAGTCTATCTAACGACTTTTACGGGCCCCGTTACGACCCGTAGGTAGCACTACGATTCAAAGGACCCCTCACATGACCCCTAGTCACAATTTCTAAGTCTTTGAAAATCGTTACAAGTCTGACCTAAGAGTTATACCTCAATCGACGACTCGTAACTATGGGCTCTTAGTGCAACTCTGCACTGGCAATCTTCAGTAATATGGCTATAACTATTGAATCCGAACTCTAAATGATGTGAAACAAAGTGCATCGGAAAGCTAGCCTAAAGGAATTTCATTTGACTTGTGTGGGTCACTCAGGTGCAAGTGTATTAAAAGATATGCTTGTTTAAAGTTGACCATTATATGAACCATCACCCAAAACTCAACTCTTAGGGAACTCTTGAACTCGTCTAGGTACTAGGAGTCTACCATGAACCTAATACACCCCAAATCTAACCAAGTGAGGCTTGAAACTGGGTACAAGAGCATGGAATTATGGGGTGTCAGAATATCTCCCCCTTGGAACATTCGTCCTCGAATGTGGAAGAACAAGACTTGAAAGGCTTGAATTAGAACATGAAACTTCCAACCATAAGATCCATTACATAGCTTACTAGTTAAAAATCATAATATAGCTAAAATTCATACTAAAGTGTATTCAAATCATTCAAAACATCATTTCCAAAATCTCAAGATAAGTGTAAAATAACCATGTATTTGCCAACTTAAACATGAATGCATATGAATGACATAGGGGCTAAAACATAAGACTTGAAATCATATAAAGGAATTGACGTGTTATCATATGCCTGTATAGAATGAAAGGAATACGAAAATTTCTTCTCCATGCCCACACTGGCTTTTCGAGAGACACATAAAAATAGACGACTCTTCCAAAGAGAGCCTTGGCAAACACCGCATCAATATCATTCAACTTCTCCATTCACCCATCCCCACCTCCACTGGGACCTTCTCCTAAGTCAACTTATCCTTCACATCACCCACAATCTCAAGGAATGTTATAGCACTGGAGGCACAAACACATCCCATCAACCTAGAAGCATGAAGAAACGAACTAACCCAACTCCTATCCATAGGGATCCCCAAACTTACACAACCTTACTAACTTCCCTCTACACTCTATAAGGACTCACAATCCTCAACTCAATTGGCAACCTTAAATACACCAAACCTACTCGATACCATAACCACCATCTCCCCCTTGGGAGACAACCTCCACTCTATCCTCTTCTCACCCAAAACTTCCAACTCTAACAAGATGAAATCAAGGCCTTGCCTGATCTTTACCTATTAGCCCAAGAAGATTTGGAACCATTAAGAATACTATACCACCATCCTCAATTTCCCTTAACCTAACTTCCACCCTAACCAACCGATACACCACACTACTCCTCTTTGCCACCATTTTCCACACATATTAGTTTACTTAGAGTACCAATTAACCATACCACTAGCCTTACCGGAAAGACTAATGTGCACTCATATCATAATTCTTAGGGAGTCCTAACCACCTTTTTGTTATCCTCAACTCACACCTACCTTAACCTCTCATTCTCCAAGGATTACAACACTACGCCTAAAGATTCACAAGCTTTAAACAAATCTATGCCTCATCACTAGAGATAACCACTACATATCAAGGTAGGGTTTTAAGACCCTATTTTAGTGACCCATAAACATAGCCAGTGCATAAATCAACTGAATAACTCCACCAATACTAATAATGCTCACTTGAGGACAAAGCTCAAACTGAAGATCAACCTTAGTGAAGTGACTAAACCATTGTAGTTGACCAAATAGTTCAACCATCATATTACAACCTTACAGGTTCTACACTCATTCGAAACATGCTATGCAAGTAGCCAAACCATCCCAAGATCTCCATCACATCAAGTTAAGTTCAACCAACATCGCAAGACAAGACGTCTATGCAATAAGAACATGGATCAACACTTATGGACTTTCTAGCAACCATATACTCAACCAAAAGATAGACGCCAAAAGTTCATATCATCACTTGGGACACACAAGAAGCCCACCAGCGACCCAAAAGAATAAAGAGATGACACTCCGGCCCCAACAATGTACACACATCTAAGTCAAGAGAACTTCAACATACCGGTAGCAACTTTGGGCGCCTTATCTACTTCTTGCCTCCTTTGAAGAGCATAGATCCGATTATGCCTTGGAGTATCCCCTTGATCAATCTCACCACCTCTACCCCTTTTTGTGCCTAAGAGGGCAATCTATTATCTTGTGACCATTCTCTCCACAACCATAACAAGCATTGATTTTCTTCGAGGACAGACCATCATGACATTTACCACACTTTGGGCCCCTAGAATAAAATACCACACTAGCACAACATTGGTGTCTTTGGAACTTTCCCTCACCATGGGCTCTCCTTGCCTCCTTACCTTTCTTTTTACTCAACTTTTTCTCCTCCATTTATTTGGCATAAATTATCAAATGGGACAAATTCACATCACCAATAAACATAGCAGACCAGCATTCTTCACTCACCAAGTCGGAGATACCCATTACAAATTGGTACATCCTAGTCTTGGGATCGGCCATCAAGAGAGGAGCATACTTTGAAAGTTGATTGAACTTGAGGGCATACTCCCTCACACTCATAGAACCTTGCTTCAAATTTATGAATTCTACCAACTTAGCCTCTCTAAGCTCAAGAGGAAAGAACCAATTAAGAAAAGTCAATTTGAACTCCTCCCAAAGCACCACATAACCATTTCCATTGTCCCCCTTCCATTGCTTATACCACATTTGGGATGCCCCTTTGAGTTGGTATGCCACAACTCCACTCTCTCATTGTGTCCAACATCCATGAGATTCAAAATTTTGTAGGCCTCATTAATGAACTCTTGTAGATCGTCATACACCTTTGACCTAGGAAATACCAGAGGATTCATCCTCATAAAGTTCCTTACCCTAGCTCCTAGGCTAATAGCATGAGGGGATTGGGCCCCTTGGTTGACTTGATTGGCCACAACTTGGGTAATCATAGTGATAGCATCCCGGAGTTCACTATTGGTAGGTTGCTCCTTAGGAGTTTGGGCCCTTCTTTCTCGAGTCTTAGGCATGATCTAGCATAGCAAAGAATAATCATTAGGGGAGAAAAATTACTATAACTAGATAGCACAACTTAGAGCATGAAGAAGGGAAACATTTCCTAAAATTCTTCATAGACTCCTACTTATAGTTATGGTGCACAACACAACCATAAATAAGACTCTAATGTATGTAGTGTGTTGGACTTAGAGGATTTTTCAACCTAGTGCTTTGTTACCATCTTTGTCACAAACCAAGCCTAGGGCCTAGACATGACACGGTGAATGGTGAACCCGAAGGAACTCCAAACAAGCCTGTTAGCATCTCATCATACATCCTTGGTTGTGAAAGTAAGATAAATCATCAAAATAAAAATAAATAGGGGAAATTAGGACTAAGGGAGAGAGAGACTTATATTTAATTAGCTTGGATATCATAAGTGAGTCAAAGCTCAAGCATAATACATATCTTGCCCAACAACACCTCTAAAATAGAACTTAGCGGGGGGCTAAGACAAGCAATCGGGCTCACCCTCCTAGTCAAAGCATATCGAAAGGAAAGATAGTATTTAATACATAGCATAGGAATGTAAACCAATGTCCTTGGAGTGGAGGACTCACCAACTAGCTTGAATGGATACCACTAGCCACGTGGAGGAGGATGATTACCAAATGAAGCTTCTGTTTCTACATGGTAGCATCATGTAGGCATAAACTATGCATTAGTACATTTGAATGTACTAGGTAGGTAGGATGCAATACAACAAGAGATAGGTAACACAATCGAAATGCATAAAAATAGTCAATGGATAGCATATAACAAAATGATATGCATGAATGGATGCTTCTGGTAAAAATCATGCTCATATAGATCATAATGCATGTGTAAAGAGAGACTATCATCATATACCAAGCAAAGTAGTTCTTGGAATCCAAGGCTTAACACCCTCTTGGTAGTGGTCGAGGTACCAACCCCTCAACATGGTTAATAGACTTCTCACCCTCCATTATAGTGGGCAGGATACTAACACCTCAACATGGTTAATGGACTTCACTACCCTCCATCATAGTGGTGAAGGTACTAACCCTAAACATGGTTAATGGACTTTATCATCTTCCATTACAGTGGTCAAGGTACTAACCCCTCAACATGGTTAATGGACTTCTCACCCTCCATCATAGTGGTCAAGGTACTAACCCCTCAACATGATTAATGGACTTCTCACCCTCCATCATAGTGGTCAAGGTACTAACCCCTCAACATGGTTATGGTCAACATGCAATACTATAGAATCTCATCATGAAATTATCATACATACATCATTCTTTCATCATCATAAAGTCATATATGTCATATGCTAAGCATTAGGCCTTCAACAATCCAAGAATCATAATCCAGACATTTTATCAAATACTTGGCAAGTGTGTAATGGGGGCATAAGACCATACAATCTAGAGATAAAATCATGCAAGTAAATCCATTGTAAAACCATCAATCAATACCTTGCAACACAATCAAGCAATATACAACTAAATCTTCATCAAATCTCACATTAGATCTAAGATTTAGAGCTCAAAACATGCTAAAACAACCATGCTTTCATGAACTCAAATCACTGTGCAGTAAACTTCTTAATATACAAAACCCACATGTCAACTTAACTTTAAATCATATAATTTAAGTAGAAAGAGGATTGGGCACAATGGGGAAAGGACCCAACGGTTGAAATCCACATACCTTATATTTGGAGAAGTTCTTGATGAAGATTAAAAATGGAGGCTTGAAGCTTGAAGAAAATCCTTAGATATGGAAGACATTTGGACACTTCATTTTGGAGTGAAATATTAGTATAAGCGTTTGAGAGAGTATTTTATAAATAAAATGAAAAACTTGAGGGTTTTGGTACCTTGAATAAGAATAAAAACGTCAATTTAGAGCTTAGAAAGGATAGAAAAGGACCAAAATAACCCTTCCTAAAAAAGTTATCTAACGACTGTTACGGGCCCCATTATGACCAGTAGGTAGCACTACGACTCATAGAACCCCTGGCATGCCCCTTGGGCTCTATTTCAAAGTCTCTGGAAATTGCCACGACTCTGACGTATGAGTCGTACCTCGACCTACGACTCATTACTGTGGACTCGTAGTGCAACTTTGTACTGGCAGTCTTTAGTAAAATGGCCATAACTTTTGACTCCGAACTCTAAATGAGGTTAGACCAAGTGCGTTGGAAAGATAACACAAAGGGATTTCATTTGACTTTTCGTGGGCAACCCAGTTGCAAGTGTGGTAAAAGTTATACTTGTTTAAAGTTGACCCTTGTATAAACCATCATCCAAAACTAAACTCTTAGGGAAGTTTGAACTTGTCAAGGCACTAGAAGTGTCCGATGAACCTAATACACCCACAATCTAACCAAATGAGGCTTGAAACATGGGTACAAGAGCATGGAGCTTTGGGGTATCACAATATCTCCCTTTGAGAACATTTGTCCTCGAATGTGGTGATGTCACGACCTCTATGTAGAGACTTTGAGTCATCTGTGAAGCCTTTATACTAATATTTCACTCCAAAATCAAGTGTCCAAATCTCTTCCAAATCGAAGGATTTCCTTCAAGCTTCAAGCATCCATTTTCAATCTTCATCAAGAACTTCTTCCAAGCTAAGGTATGTGGGTTTGATGAAGTCCATTAACCATGTTGAGGGGTTAATACCTTGACAACTATGATGTAGGGTGAGAAGTCCATTAACCATGTTGAGGGGTTGGTAGCTCTACCACTACCAAGGGGGTGTTAATCCTTGGATTCCAAGAACTAATTTGCTTGGTCTATGATGATGGTCTCTCCTTACATATGTGTTATGATCTACAAGAGCATGATTTTACTACAATCATCCATTTATACATGCCATATTGTTATATTATGCCTATTGTATATGGTTATGCATTTTGCCTATTATGTCTATTTGTTGTTGCATCGCATCCTACATACTTAGTACAATCAAATATACAAGCGCATACTCTATGCCTACATGATGTTACCATGTAGGAACCAGAGCTCCAATTGGTCATATTCCTCCTCCACTTGGCTAGTGGTATCCATTCAAAATGGTTAGTGTGTCCTCCATTCCTGGGACATTGGTCTACATTCCTATGCTATGTATTAAAGACTATCTCTCCTTTTGTATGCTTTGACTATGAGGGTGAGCCCCATTACTTGTCTTAGTCCCCGCTAAGTTCTATGTTAGAGGTGTTGTTGGAGAAGATGTGTATTATGCTTAAGCTTTTAGTCACTTATGATATTCAAACTATTTTAATATAATTTTTTTCCGTTAGTACTAATTTTCCCTTGTTATTGTTTCTTATGTTGTTTTATATTTCTTCCACGACTAAGGATGTGTAATGATATGCAATACGGCTTGTTTGGGGTTCCTTCGGGTTCCCCATCCGCTGGTCATGTCTAGGCCCTAGGCTTGGGTCGTGACAAACTTGGTATCAGAACACTAGATTGTTAGATCCTCGGAGTCCAACATATAGCGTCAATTAGAGTCTTATCGATGGTTGTGTTGTGCACCACAACTACGGGTAGGAGGCTATGAGACTTTCTAGGAAATGTTTCACTTCTTCATGATCTACGTCGTGTGATAGATTTAGGTCCTCTAGGGCTTATTTATAACCCCTAAATGTTACATTTTAGGGTATGTCTCAATCTACTTAAGATGGTGCTTTGATGAATGCGAAGATTCACAATGCTCTATAGGAAGTGGCCATGTCGGCGGCAAAATTGGCAACTCAACTCAATCAACAAGTGGGTACTCACGATACTTCTATTGATGAGAGGAGAGGTGGTAAGGCCAAGAGGGCCCGTGTGGAGGGTAAGTTCTAAAGTCCCAATGATAGAGGTGATGCTATGTGTCCAACATGTGGTAAGGTTCATAGAGGCCCATGCTTGAATGGCACCAATGCTTGTTTCCATTGTGGTGAGGAGGGGAATAAGAGGAAGGATTGTCCTTGTGAACTCAATAAGGGTAAATAAGGTGATGATAGGATAACTAACCCCAAGAGTTGAAGGTGTGGAAAGAACCATGGTGGCCCGTGTCGAAGGAACACTAGTGCTTGCTTTGGATGTGATAAAGCGGGTCACAAGCTTGTGGATTGTCCATTTACTCCTGGGGGTGTAAGAGTGGTCGACTTTCGGAACATGGTGGTTATGTTGATCAAGTGGCTCAAGGAGGGGATGAGGTGCCTGATGCTATTACCGATAACTTGAAGTTTCCTTGTCTTCGATGTGCATGCCTTGTTAGGCCCGGTGTGCCACTATTTCTTCTCTATTCTTTTGGTTGCATGCATGTTGTGTCTTCATGGGTGTTAGGACTCGTAGAGTTAGGTCCCAACTCTGTAATGAGCCCGTCTTTGAGTAGGAGGTGGTCAAGTGTTAGCAAGGGAGGTATGTCCCTTTCATGGCTTAAGGTGATTAGATGACTGCCTAGACCTTAACCGCCTAGGGTATTAGGAGCTTCTTGAGTTTAGTAGGCTATTAACGAAGCTTGTGCCAAATCTCTTCAAGATCTAAGGATTTTATTCAAGTTTCAAGCCACCATTTTCAATATTCATCAAGAACTTCTTCAAAGCTACGGTATGTGGAGAAGTTGTTGATAAAGATTGAAAATGGAGGCTTGAAGCTTGAAGGAAATCCTTAGATCCGTAAGAAATTTGGACACTTGATTTTGGAGTGAAATATTAGTATAAGGGTTTTAGAGAATATTTTATCCACACAATGAGGAACTTAAGGGTTTTGGGCCCTTTAATGAGCATAAAAACGTCAATGAGCTTAGAAAGGGTGGGAAAGGACCAAACTAACCCTTCCAAAAAAGTTGTCTAACGGCTATTATAGGCCCCGTTACGACCCGTAGGTAGCACTACGACTCATAGGATGCTTCACATGACCCCTAGGCTCAATTTTGAAGTCTCTAGAAATGCTACAAGCATGACCATGAGTCATACCTCGACTTGTAGTGTAACTCTGTACTGACAGTCTTCAGTAAAATGACCATAACTTTTGACTCCGAACTCTAAACGAGGTGAAACAAAGTGCGTTAGAAAGATAACTCAAAGGGATTTCATTTGAAATGTTGTGGGACACCCAAAACTAAGTGTTCTAAAAGTTATGCAAGTTTAAAGTCAACCCTTGCTTGAACCATCACCTAAAACATAACTCTTAGGGAAGTCTTGAACTCGTTTATGTACTAGGAGTCTCCCACGAACTTAATACAACCCCAACCTAACCAAAACAAGGCTTGAAACATGGGTAAAAGAGCATGGAGTTATGGGGTATTACAATATCTCCCCCTTGGAAACATTCCTCCTCGAATGTGGAAGAACAAGGCCTGAAACGCTTGAATTAGAACATGAAACGTCCAACCATAAGATCCATTGCATAGCTTACTAGTTGAAAATCATAAAGTAGTTACAAGTCATGAGAAAAAGTATTCAAATCATTCAAAACTTCATTTTCAAAATCTTAACATAAGTGTAAAGTCACCACATATTTGCCAACTTAAGCATGAATGCATATGAATAACATCCTGGTACCCAAACGAGTTCAAAAATTCCCTAAGAGTTGATTTTTGGGTGATGGTTCATGAAAGGGTCAACTTTAAACAAGCATAACATTTAGTACATTTCGAATTGGGTGGCCGTCAAATGAAAGCCCTTTGAGTTATCTTTGCAATGCACTTGGTTTCATCTCATTTAGAGTTTGGAGTCAAAAGTTATGGCCATTTTACTAAAGACCACCACTGTAGAGTTGCACTACGAGCCCACAGTTATGAGTGGTAGGTTGGGGTACAACTTGTAGATCAGGCTCCTAGCATTTTCTAGAGACTTCAAAATTGATCCTAAGGGTCATGCAAGGGGTCTTACGAGTTGTAGTGCTACCTACGAGTAGTAACGTGGCCCATAACAACCGTTAGATAGCTTTTTAGGAAGGGTATTTTCGTCCATTCCCACTCTTTCGAACTCCAGATTGCGTATTTATGCTCATTCAAGGTCACAAAACCCTTAAGTTATTCATTGTATTGATAAAATACTCTCTCAAACCCTTATACTAATATTTCACTCCAAAATCAAGTGTCCAAATCTATTCTGGATCTAAGGATCTTCTTTAAGCTTTAAGCCTCCATTTTCAATCTTCTTCAAGAACTTCTTCAAAGCTAAGGTATGTAGTTTTCAACCATTGGGTCCTTTCCCCCATGGTGCCCAACCTCTTTCTACTTAAATTTCTTATTCAAAGTTGGTTTAACATATGGTTTCTGTACATCAAGAAATTTACTGCACAGTGATTTAAGTTCATGAAAGTCTGGTTGTTTTAGCATGTTTTGAGCTCTAAATCTTAGATCTAATGTGAGATTTGATGACGGATTTTAATGTATATTGCTTGCGGGTGTTACAAGGTGTTGATTGATTGTTTTACTATAGATTTACTTCTATGATTTCATCTCAAAATTTTCATGGTCATATACCCCCGTTACACACCTGCCAAGTGTTTGATAAAATGTCCGGATTATAATTCTTGAATATTTGAAGGTATAATGCTTGGCGTATGATATGTATGACTTTATGATGATTAAAGAATGATGTATGTGTGATAATTTCATGAAGAGCTTCTATAGTATTGCATGTTGACCATAAACATGTTGAGGGGTTAGTACCTTGACCACTATCATGGAGGGTGACAAGTCTATTAACCATGTTGAGGGGTTAGTACCTTGACCACTACGATGGAGGGTGAGAAGTCCAACAACCATGTTAAGGGGCTAGTACCTTGATCACTATGATGGAGGGTGATGAACTTCATTAACCATGTTGAGGGGTTGGTACCTCGACCACTACTAAGGGGGTGTCAAGCCTTGATTCCAAGTATTACTTTGCTTAGTGTATGATAATGGTATCTACTTACATATGTACTATGATCTATTAACAGAGTGATTTTCACTACAAGTATCCACTCATTCATGTCATATTGTTATATTATGCCTATTGTCTATGGTTATGCGTGATTCCTATAATGCCTATCTCTTGTTGCATTGCATCTTACATACTTAGTACATTCAAACGTACTAATGCATACTCTATGCCTACATAATGTGACCATGTAGGAATCGGAGCTCTATTTGGTCATCATCATCCTCCACGTGGCTAGTGGTATCCATTCAAGCTAGTTGGTGAGTCCTTCGTTCCAGGGACATTAGTCTACATTTCTATTCAATGTATTAATGACTATCTTTCCTTTTGTATGCTTTGACTATGAGTGTAAGCCCGATTGCTTGTCTTGGCCCCCGCTAAGTTCTATGTTAGAGGTGTTGTTGGACATGTATTATTCTTGAGCTTCGAATCACTCATGATATTCAAGTTATTTTAATATAAGTCCATTTCCCTTAGTCCCAATTTCCCCTTATTATTGTTTCTTATGTTGTAATATGATGGTTGAGGATGGTTGATCTATTTGGTCAACTACAATGGGTTAGTCACTTTACTAACTTTGATCTTTAGTTTGAGCTTTGTCCTCAAGTGAGCATTATTAGTATTGGTGGAGTTATTCAGTTGATTTATGCATTGGCTATGTTTATGGGTACCTAAAATAGGGTCTTAAAACCCTACCTTGATATGTGGTGGTGGTCTCTAGTGATGGGGCATAGATTTTCTTAGAATTTGTGAATCTTTGGGGATAGTGTTGCAAGTCTTAGAGAATGAGAGGTTGTTTTCTAAATAAGGTAGGTGTGAGTTGAGGATAACAAGAAGGTGGTTAGGACTCCCTAAGAATTATGATATGAGTGTACATTAGTCTTTCCGGTAAGGCTAGTAGTGTGGTTAATTTGGTACTCTAAGTAGCCTAGTATGTGTGAAAAATGGTGGCAAAGAGGAGGCTAGTGTGGTCCATCGGTTGGTTAGGATGGAAGTTAGGTTGAGATAAGTTGAGGATGGTGGTATAGTGTTCTTGATGGTTCTAAATCTTCTTGGGTTAAGAGGTGTAGATTAGGCAAGGTCTTGTTTTGCCTTGTTAGAGTTGGAAGTTCTGGGTGAGAAGAGGATAGACTGGAGGTTGTCTGCGAAGGGGGTGATGGTAGTTATGGTACCGAGTAGGTTAGGTGTATTTAAGGTTGCCAATTGAGTTGAGCATTGTGACTAGACGTGAGTGGCTGATGGGGAATCCGAAGGAAGCCCAAACAAGCCTCATAGCATATCATTACACATCCTTGGTCGCGGAAGCAATAAAAAACAATAAAAAGGGGAAATTAGGACTAACGGAAAAGGACTTATATTAAAATATCTTGAATATCATAAGTGAGTCAAAGATCAAGTATAAAACATATCTTGTCTAACAACACCCCTAACATAGAACTTAGCGGGGGCCAAGAGAAGCAACCGGGCTCACCCTCATAGTCAAAGCATACAAAAGGAAAGATAGTCTTTAATACATACCATAGGAATGTAGACTAATATCCTAGGAATGGAGGACTCACCAACTAGCTTGAATGGATGCTACTAGCCATATGGAGGAGGATGACGACCAAATGGAGCTCCGGTTACTTTATGGTAACATCATGTAGGAATAAAATAAGCGTTAGTATGTTTGAATGTACTAAGTATGTAGGATGCATGCAACAAGAGATAGACATCATCGGAAAAATATATAATCATAGACAATAGGCATAATATAACAATATGGCATATATGAATCGATGATTGTAGTAAAAATCATGCTCTTATAGATCATAGTACGTATGTAAGGAGAGACGATCATCATAGACAAAGCAATGTAGTGCTTGGAATCCAAGGCTTAACACCCCCTTAGTAGTGGTCGAGGTACCAATCCCTCAACATGGTTAAAGAATTTCTTACCCTCCATAATAGTGGTCAAGGTACTAACCCCTCAACATGGTTAATGAACTTCATCACTCTCCATCATAATGGTCAAGGTATTAACCCCTTAACATGGTTAATAGACTTCTCTCCCTTGACATGGTTATGGTCAACATGCAGTGCTATAGAAGGTCATAATGAAATTATCACATGTATATCATTATTTCATCATCATAAAGTCATATATCTCATGTGCCATGCATTATGCCTTCAATAGTCCAAGAATCATAATTCAAACATTTTGTCAAACACTTGGTGGGTGTGTAATGGGGTATAAGACCATGCAATTTCGAGATGAAATCATGCAAGTAAATCCATTGTAAATCCATCAATCAACACCTTACAATACCGTCAAGAAATATACATTAAAACTCTTCATCAAATATCACATTAGATCTAAGATTTAGAGTTCAAAACATGCTAAAACAACCATACTTTCATGAACTTAAATCACTGTGCAGTAACTTTTTGGATATACAAAATCCATATGTAAATCAACTTTAAATCATCAAATTTAAGCAAAAACAGAATTGGACACCATGGGGGAAGGACCCAATGGTTGAAACCCGCAAACCTTAGCTTTGGAGAAGTTCTTGATGAAGATTGAAAATGGAGGTTTGAAGCTCGAAGAAAATCCTTATATCCGGAAGAGATTTGGACACTGATTTTGGAGTGAAATATTAGTATAAGGGTTTGAGAGAGTATTTTATCAATACAATGAAGAACTTAAGGGTTTTGGGACCTTGCATGAGCATAAAAACGTAAATCTAGAGCTTAGAAAGGGTGGGAAAGGACCAAAATAACCCTTCTTAGAATATGTCTAACGGTTGTTACAGGTCCAGTTACGAGCCGTAGGTAGCACTATGACTCGTAGGACCCCTCACATAACCCCTAGACTCAATTTTGAAGTCTCTGGAAAATGTTATGAGCCTGACCAATGAGTCATACCCCAAACTACGACTTATAACTGTGGGCTCGTAATGCAACTCTACACTTGTAGTCTTCAGTAAAATGACCATAACGTTATACTCCAAACTCTAAATGAGGTGAAACCAAGTGCGCTGGAAAGCTAGCTCAAAGGGCTTACATTTGACATGTCATGGGCCTCCCAATTCTAAGTGTCCTAACAGTTATACATGTTTAAAGTTGACCCTTGCATGAACCATCACCCAAAACTCAACTCTTAGGGATGTCTTGAACTCGTCTAGATATTAGGAGTCTCCCATGAACCTAATAAACACCTAATCTAACTATATGAGGCTTGAAACATGGGTAGATGAGCATGGAGTTATGGGGCGTTACACAAAAAATACATTTTATAATAATGGAGAGTATATAGAGGGTACTATAATATAGATGTGAATATACTATAGAGGGTACTAACTATATATAGAAAGAAAGAAAGAAGATAATAAATTAATTATAATTAAGAAAGTATATTCAAAATTTAATTCTAGTTAAGAAATTACAACAACTATAATACTAATATTTAACGAAGGGATGTAACGTTATGCCGCCTAATTGTACGTTGCATAAAATTGTTACGTGTTGTGCTTTGTGGCCTATTGTAAGACAGTTATGGCAGTAAAATAGGCCACACATGATATGTATATGAGAATGTTTATTAGAAAATATGATTAGAGGCGGAAAGTTTGAAAGAATACGCTCGGGTTTACAATTATATGCTTCCTGCCCGTATGTTGGTTCTTTTATGAGATTGGGCTGCCAAGATGTATCTATTGGCTGCTAATGCTAGTTTTAGCACCTACTACATTGTAGTTAAATATTTAGAAAAAGTGAAGGTTATGTCGAGGTAATAGCGAGGTCGTACAGCGAGGTATATAAGGCTACTTGATTTCTTATTATTTGGCATGAAACATAGATCCCTCTTTGGCACATAAAGGCACTTACCGACTCCAACACAACTATTAACCATGTCTCAACTCGCACATATGTTCATATGCTCCATACATAGTCACCTTCAGATCTTCATACATACTTGGATACCAAAATACACGAATTCGTTCTACTAAATAAAGTTCATGTGTTGTTCTACCTCCTATACATCTCATTATTTTGCCTTTAATTATGGTGTTGTATTTTGTGATTATTTACGTGTCATATATTGTACCTAGAGTCCTATAGCTCCAATAATACGACCACCAAAATAATCATCTCAAAGGTAATTGAAAGATAAAGTAAAGTATATTACTTAGTGATGGGTGATAACCCGAGGGGTGGACGAATAACCTAGCCAGGGTCGATCCTATCATGGGGGTAGCCCAAGGGGTGAAAGGAAAAGCATAGCAAGGGTCGATCCTGATATATATTTATCGCTGATCAGTTGGTCATTTGTATTATATATTGTTCACAGATTATATAATAAAGTTAAAGTAATAAAAAAGAACATAAAGTACATGATCCCACAATATAACTAAGGGGTGGTCTCTTATCCTACACCACTGTATAGTTTCATTTGAGTTGTTACTTTATATACAGTATTTCCTACCTTGCATATTTAGTACATTATCTCGTACTGACGTCCCTCACGGGGGACCTGCAT